>JAQFZP010000972.1:0-24408 GCA_034695745.1 Geophilus truncorum | reverse complement strand
GCAGCAGGCATTTTAAAAATCTTTTCGGTTTTGTTTCTATTCACCCCGCTGTTTCTATTCACCCCAAATTACGGTACCAAATCTCAAAAAAACTCCAATCAATATTCGTATATTTGGCTAATGGCATTGATTTGCTCTAATTTTCATGTTTGCATCCAAAGAAATGACTAATAAAAATAAGAAAAAACTCATTTCTTGACAGGAAATTGCGGTGTAATTTTTTTGAATTGTAGGTTTGGTATTGATTACACATTATTCCCATGGTCTTATAAACAACTCCCACTTTTCGTTTCCAATAGAAACTGTAACTATCTTGCCTTAAAAATTGATCAATTAACGTTCATTCCATATACCAACATTTAACAGAAGGGTTGTGAAAGAATTCACTAAGAAGAAAAAGTTATTAATAAGCCATTAATATGATTCTCAGACTGACGTTATTTCATTGTTTATTAAGACTTGGAAATGGTTTTAGGTGATTGACGTTTACTATGTTGCTGTCATTTTCTGGTATAAATTTTTAATTTCTATATTTTTATTGTTCTTTTGTGTTTGATCAGTGACGAAGATATGGAAAACCTTTTACCTGATGACTATAACACTGCACGAAATTTGTTTGTTGGTAAGTTTTATTTTGTTAATTAATTCATATAACTTAAGTCAAATTAGACCAAACGGTAACAGATTTAGATCAATTACTTTGATGCTTTTATCTGACAAGAAGAGTCTTCTGACTTAAGATTAATGAAATCGTCCCAAATTGTTACAAACAAATTGTCACACTAAATTATATTATTCCATAAAATTATTTTTGTCAATAAGAGTTAATTAAATTCAAGTTTTAAATGAGAACAGTTTCATCAATTTAGCTGTGAAGAGTCCAAACTGGGGACATGAAATACCACGAAAAATAAGACGGGCATTTGCTGATGTACGATGAATCAACCGCAAACTGTTAATTCGCAGACTGATGTTGCGCAAATTAGCAAACGCACAAATATTTATTTTTTTAATTTTAAATACCACAAACAGTCAACTCGCGAATTTTACGAAGTGCGAAAATTTGTAGCAGGAAATAAAATTGGCTTAAGAGTAACGAGTTTGAAATCACGATTATCAAAAACGAATTTCGGGTGAACACTTTTCCCTCTAAAAACACATCAAACTTTACAATTACTTTTACTGTGCACTGAAAATAATTTTGTTAATTAACAACATAATTTTGACATGTTTTGATAAGAATAAAATGTTTACCCAAAATTTATTCTTACAAATCATGATTTCAAATACTGTAGTAACTGCATTTGTACTGCATCTGCATATGCAAATACCTTGTTTAAGGTATTACTAACGCAAGTACAAATAAATCGTACATATTTATACACTGAATGTGTGTTTTCTCGTGTGCCTATGACTGCACGAATTTGAAGTTTGTTTTCGCTTGTTTTCGCATTGCATTTACTTTACATAAGTGTTTTACAAGTAACGTAATTAAAAATGATCAATGTGTGTACTCTAGGTCACATGACAGATATCAAAGCAAAACATGAATTCTTTCCAAACTCACATCAGTATGTCGTCAGTAATTTCAACAATTGCATTAGTGATTCTTTGCCTCAAGTCATGTACATCAGCTGGAAGTGGGGTAACAAACATGTTATCTTTGATAAATCCCAACAAGAAAAATGTCACATGGTATTAAATCTGGGCTTCGTGGTGCCAACGAACGTGGCAGAATTTTTCTTGCTTAATTCCAGCACGCAAAATTCTTTCTCAACTGCATTTACAGCCATTTTGGCTTGCCAGTCACATGATGGCTAACATCATCCATGCATACGAGCAAAAATGTTTCTCGGGCTACAAACCCATGTAAAGTAAATGTCAATATCTACAATAGTTTTGATGTACAGTAGTACAATGTTGAAACTGTACATTTCTTTTATAATCACCCTGTATTTAAGAGCGCGAATTCACGAAATAGCATATTCGTACTTTATGCGCTCACGACAAATCTGGTGCCCAGCTAAACTAATTTACAGTATAACTTCATAACATGTAATATTACATATATTAAAGTCTCATTTACAGCAAGAATAAATATCTCAGTATGTAAGACTATAATTATGTTATTTTTAAGGACCATATGGTAGATCTCAATATTGGAATCAAATAATTAATATACTGTAATGTGGGACATGTATCCATGTTTTCAAAATACAAAAATATTTAGAATTTATAGATTCTGTATTGTCAGTACCTATACCTCCTCTATGTCACAATAATTTTTAACTAAGAAGTTAAAATTTATTATTTGTGTTTATTTTAGATCCAGTTCAGTTCAGCTGGGTGCTTAGACCTCACGTCGTATCTGATTTATCAGCTAAACAAATGGTAAGAGCAATGATCAGAAAAAACTGAATTTAAACAGAGTATCTTTGAAATATTAAATCATTCCATCAAAGCAAAACCAATAATTCCACGCACTAACTTTCCACTTTATCAGATTAAAATCGGAATTTTTTATGTGTAAATTTATCTAATATCGCATCACGACGTTATCAACTGTTACTCATAAATAAATAATAAACAAATGGTCAAAATACATTAAAAAAATAAAATAAAGATAGAAAAAAATTAAAGAAATAAAATGCTTCGTAAAAATGCAGTTTCATTGTGCGTGACTTGACTGTCGATCAATAGAAAACGAAGTTGAACACACTAAGAATTATTTTTTTTTTAACTTTGACCTAGTGTCGATCACAAACATTAAAAGTGGTATTGACTGTTGAGATCATCAATATCATTTTCTATAAATGCAGTCTTGATGTACGTATACATTATTTGACCAAAAAACTTAAAGCTTCATAACTGTATTTAGATCAGTTAGTCTAATTATACCATTTTAAGAAAATAAAGTTGTCAATAATGCATGTTAAGTTTTTATTTAAAAAAATAAAAATCGAGAAGGGGGGACAAATACTTAAGTAACTAAATGCACAATCACCGTATTCAGTTTGATCTTTATCATTGCAAAGAAAATTATTATTTACAACATGCAACTAACCTACAGGAAATTGAAGAGTCCGAAAAATTAGTACAGTACAATAGCTAAAATAATGTTGTTGTTTTTTTTTTTTTGTTTTTTTAATATTTCGTGACAAAATTACTCATTAAAGTGCACAACCAAATATGTCAAGTAATAGGGTTGTGAAATATCGCGATGTATACCGTAGTGATATATCGTAATGACTATCATATTCATATTGCAATGGGAAAAAAATAATGGACATATCGCATTTATCGCACACAGTCGAACCACGTTATAACGAATCCGCTTACAACGAAAACCCACATACAGTATAACGAATCCGTTCGAAATCCCCGTCTATGTCACTCGTGTACTAATTCGTCTCGAAATAACGAAACCCGTCATAACGAACGAATTTTTCGATAACGAAGTTCGACTGTATATCGTAAATGTTGTGAAATTCACGAAATAATCAGGAGTTTTTTCGAATTTTTATAACTGATTAGCAGTGTTGCAACGATTCACGATTCGATTCGTTTGATGCACATTCAAGATTGAATCGATTCGTGAATCGAATTTGTGAATCGATTGCAAATTGCAATGTGCATCAAACGAACCGAATCGTGAATCGTTGCAACACTGCTGATTAGTATATGACATCACAATTTTAATGAAAATTTATTATGTTAATATTTATTTGTTCTGCTAGAAAGAAGCACATTGAGATAAAATCTTATGATTCTATTTCATTAAATATACAAACGAAACATTTATAAACTTATTTAAGTTACACTTTGCCCGAAATTGTCATATTTTGAATATTGCGAATATTAATCGCGATATATCGAGAATATGAATATAAACGATATATTGCTTTATACCGAATATATAAGACGGATATATATTGCATTCGTATTCACTTAAGTTTCATATCACTCACCCCTATCAAGTAACTCAAAATAATTTAATTTCCATAAACGTTTTACTTTTAATTATTTAAATCCCATGTATTTTCAGGAATTTACTGTTGATCTTACAATTTGGAGCTATTGGGAAGACAAGCAGTTAAATATAAATACAGATGCTTTTATAAATATTCCAAATGACATAGCTGCCAAGATGTGGTATCCATGGTTACGTTATAAAAATTGCAAGGGATGTCAAAGTGAAGTTATCGATCCTCGATATAATTCATTCAGTATCGAATCAAGAGTAGTTTGGGCTATATTTAGGTAAATTTATTCTTAAAATTATATTTGTCAAAATTTTATCTTTTTTTTTTTTTAATTTATCTCAGAAGACCATTCACATTCACTTGTACTCTTGATCTCAGCCATTACCCTTTCGATAAGCAACAATGTAGCATAGAAATAAGACTCAGTAAGTACAAGTTCAAGTTAACTTTTTAAACTTGTAAATAGGGCTTGACCGATTCTGATATTGGTATCGAATATCGACTGATAGTCAAAAAAATATCGAATTCGGTCTACATTTTGGCTACGGTACTGATTACGATTTTTCAAAAATAGAAATTCAGAATATCGTTCAAGTCCTAAATAAATAAATAAATAAATATTTAACCTATAATTTACCATTTATAATTTAAGTGGCTTGGAACGGTGCAATAAACTTCACTCATGAAGAAGAAGATAAATACTACTCAGAATTAACGGAAAATCCCGTTCTGGTACCTCCAGAATTCACTCTATTCAGTTTAACTCGTGTATTTAAGTTCTGTAAAAACCCAAATTTCAATGGTAAGTAAAAACTAAAAATCTATTAAAAAATTTTCAAAAATCAATTACCACATTACTTTTATATTTGATTCAGTCAGTGACGTCTGCTTTCGCTACGACTTTGTTTTTGCAAGAATTGCCGTGCAACACGTTCTGTTGGTCTATCTACCAAGTATGTTAATCGTTCTTCTCTCGTGGATCTCTTTCTGGCTGGACGTTGACATGGCAGCCCCAAGAGTTGCACTTGGACTCACGTCTTTGCTCACACTTTCAACTCAATTCAACTCGGCTCAGCGAAACCTTCCCGCAGTTGCGACCATCAAAGCTTTAGATGTTTGGATGTTCGCGTGTATTTTCATGGTTTTTTCGTCGATTTTGATATACGCGCTTTCGTATACGTGTAATAGGCTTAAAAAACTGCAACAAAGTATTTTAGTGGAAGAAAAAAAACCACCGACGAATGAAGTGCTGCGAGGAAAGCCTGCTTTTAGGGTAATAGTGAGATGGGTCGGACAAACACAAAATTTTTTATAAATCTGCAAATCTTTTATAAATCTGTAAAAATCTTTACAAATCCCAAAAAATCTTGGGTATTTTAGTAATGACGTCATCAAGATAGCGGTCAAAATTTATCAAATCTCTAATTATAATTCTCTAAAAATCTTCATAAATCTTTTCAAAGCTCCATAAATCTTAATAAATCTCATCAAATCTTCTAAAATCTAATAAATCTCTACAAATCTCTAAAACTCTATGAAAATCCCAAATCTCTACAAAAATTTAAAGATTTGCACATCTCTTTGATCGATTTTTGATTTGTCCAACCCCTCGGATAATACTGATAAAATTTTTTAAAATAATTTTTTTTTTTTTTTTTTTTTAGATTACCAGAAAGCGCAACAAATACGCGACATACGTCATGTCGAAAATAAATTTCAGAAAAATTAAATTTAGATATGTTAGTAATGTAGACAAAGCTGCTAGATTCATCTTCCCACTTTTGTTTCTTATTTTCAATATATATTACTGGAATCGATTCTTATAGTTAAGAAAAACGTATTTTCCCGCATGATACTTGCAAATACTGTATATTTTTTTATAATCAACGATAAAATCACAACAGTGTACACTACAAAGAAATGAGAAAAAAAATCAATTTACGAATTACAATGGTTCATTTAAAAATTAAATATATATATCGCTTCCTCGGCCTCGAAGAATAAATTAATAAAAATAAAAATAGTGTATATCATTTTGGTTTTCGTAACACGATATGGCAAATTAGTGACTAGAAAATCTCGTCTTCTTCTTTCTTTTCGCATAAAAATAAGTATCTTTCTTATTCTTATTATATAAAGAAAGGGGCGGGGAGAGAAACAGAAACGACGATGACAAAGCACACTCAGAAAGCATCCCTGATATTCTGAAATTGTCGAATGGCCAGATCCACCGGCAAATCGAAATTGAAGCTGCTCAATTTGTCTAATGTGCGGAATGAATCTTCGAAACCTTGAATCAAACAGAAAAATCCAATGCATTCAACACAGAAAACTAGCATTTATCTTTTTCTATTCTAATTTGGATTACCCTTGGTTACCCTTGGTTACCCTTGTTAGTGGGAAAAATAAAAATTGTAAAAGCCTTTACCTGTTTTTGCTACGTAACTCCACGGTTGATAAAAATTCTCGACTAGAGGTCTTGTCCGTAATATTAATCGTAGCCACGTGACTAGTTTCCTTTCACTTCAAAAAAAAATTAAAAATTATTTTAAATTTTAAAATAAAATTTAAGACTGACTGACTGACTTTAAAGCAGCACAGATGAAAGCCTTAAAATGTGAATCAGCACTTCTTTTTAAAGGTGTATGTGTTGACATGATGGTGTCAATCGTCCCTAGAAGCGTCTGTTTGGGGGTAATAGCAGTGCCACCGACTATTTCCAGGTTAAAGCTTTGTGATAACTTCCTCGCTGGTGTTGAGTTGTACTGTTTACCATGCTACAAACAAAAATCAATTTCAAAATATATCGATTTTAACAACATTTTAAAAATTACTTTTATCTCGTAGTATTTAACTATAAGATCCCATCCGTGCATCGTTTTGACCGCAACCGAAGACCGGGAATTAAAACATCCCATCATGGGTACGATGCTCGTCGACTGACCCACAGGCATCAACCCGTGCTGCAACAAATCCCTAATAGCTATCGATAATTCTTTGCGAACAGCTGTTGTTAGTTTTTCATTGCATTGCACTATGGGTGCCTGCAAGTAAAAATTTTATTTAGCAACTATGTTTGTATTTTCTTAAAGGTCAAGTGAACTCAACTAATTTATTATTAAATTTGAATCTACTCATCACAAACAATAATTAATCGTCGCCAAATGATTTTCAGACACGTTAAAATTTGTCAAATTATGGAAGTTGCTGGAATTTATGACGTCACAAAGTCCATTTGTAGCAATGCTTTCGTTATTTTTCAGTGACTGATCCGGGATTTAATCCCGAAATATTCTCGAGCAGGGTTTCCGTGCGTCTCAAACTCAGAATTCCCAGAATCCATTTTTCTTTTAACATTCACTGTTTGAGATAGTTTTTTTACAAAATTTAACGTGACAACAATTAATTACTTTTTGTGATGTGTAGATTCACATTTAATAACAAACCAGTTCAGTTCACTTGACCCTTAATTATTTTACTAACATCTTCAGAATCGCTCGTGTAATCGCTATCAACGGGTTGTTCCTGAATCGAAGCTATGTCCATCAGTTGGTGCACGGCAACTTCGAGTTTGGCACGCAGATCTCCCCAGTGATTGGCACGAGCCGTTCTTTTTAGGGAGTTTTTGTGAAATTGCTCCGAGCCGCACCCGAACTGCGTGAGGGCGAAAATTTGTAGCAATGCCAACGCCCGCTTCATGATATTGACCGTCCGCGTGTGAATCTCGTCTTCTGAAGCCACCTTAGTTCCTCTCTTGCGACTCCGCTCTAAACTATCGTCAATCTTTTTCTATTTAAAATAAACAAAAATAATTTTTAAAAAATAATTTTTATTAATTTATTGAAATTAAAATATTATTTTACCCGTCGGCCGTGCGTTGGACAATTACACGTGCATTTTTTCCCTAAATTTATCGGTGCACTGCCTTCGTCTTGAAGGAAATCAATGAACCGTTCAAGATCGGTGATCTGCGTCTTCAACTGCACCACTAACTGTTCCTTCATTTTCGCAGGGTTCACAATCTGACCGATAGCCTGATCCACCTGCAGCCGAATATCGTCAGCGGTCAAGCGGTCGAACTCGTCCAAGTTGAGATTCAGCTTCCCTTTTAACTGATCGATCAGAACCTTCTGCTTTTCAACCACAATGCTTTGCGGCAAACCAGCTTCACCGCTTTCGTACGCAAACTGCTCCAAATCTGTCAACTGACTCTTCAATTGGTCAATCAACTCCTTTTGCTTCTCCCTCTGTTGATTTATTTTCAATTCATGCTCGTGTTCACTCTTCAAAAAAAAAATTAAAAAATTAAATTAAGAAAATTTCCTAGTGACAGTTTTTAGTACCATGCAATCATCCCCGTCTTGAAATTTATGAGCGAATTCTCTAACATCTGGAATGCCCTTGAAAGAAAATTCTTCCAGCTCTTGCAGTAATCGTTCCTTGTCCTCTGGTGGCGAATCGACAATTTGTTTCAACCGGAACTGAACTTGAGCGAAATGAGTGGTCAATGCGAGTAAAGATGAATTCAACTGCTCCTGTTCCTCTTCCAGCAGCTGCAACCGGTCCGTCTCGTTCATCGAATTCAAATCGTGGTTGCACGGCGACGAATATTCGTCGTCGATGTCGTTGGCTTGTCCGACCGGCGGCCATCTCGTGCGAAACTCTTCGAGCGGTGAATTCAAATTCTTTTCGGTCTCGGTCTCAATTTCAGCGCCGACCCGATCCATCTCAGTTATCTGCAAAGAATAATAATAAAGAAAAAAAATTAATATTTAGGTTATAAATATAAATAGGGCACATAAAATGTGCTACTTTTTTAAATAAAATTATAAATAGGAGTAGTCAAGGTTATTTCTGTATTTAAAAGCGACAGAAATAGCATGAGTCAATTGATTGCTGGTCTAGATATGCCGTGTAATTTTCTCCATATTTCCCTGAAATTATCAATTTCCCCATAACATTCCATTTACCGGGAATGTTGATAAGCGGAAAAAACTCACTAAATTTACACTTTATAAAATACAAGATCTTGATTAATGAATTTTTAATCTCCACATCCACCAATTTCAAATTATGTTCTGTTATTTACCTATTTAATTACTGAAAATATTTTCCCTTTATAAATTTAAATGTCAAAATATTAACAAAACCAACTCGTAACTTTCAAAAGAAAGTTTATAAAAATGTGTAAGGTCACGAAATGGCACTTTAAACACATAGTTATGAATTTAGAAGTAAAAACCACACCTGGATGCTCATAAAAGAATCAATTTCAGTAAATAGATAAAAAAACAGTGACGTAAATATCTGTTTAAACAGTGAATTTATCAGTAGTAGGAAGTAAAGAAAATTTAATTGGTGTGTACCTTAAAGTGCTCGCAATGAATGAATGAATGAATGAATTTAATATCCTAAAGTCACATATCTTAACAAGAAACAAAATTCTAGAACACCTGAGAAATTAAATAAATTATATTCAACTTTTTCTATAATTTTGCATTACTCACTTTTAATCATTTTTCCACTTTGATGTTTTTCTGTAATTGGCTATACATTTGAGTCTCAGAACAGCTGTTCGTAATTACATTCACTGGAAAGAAATAATGACAGATTAGTTAAAAATTTTATACATTTTATAAAAATATAAATTTTATAACAAATTTTATTTTTCAAATGTTTTCATAGTACAGGAAACTTGCTGATGATTTGCATAGTTTCCTATTTCTATTGTACATTTTTGTGGATAATCTAGGTCATGTAATAGTGTCTATTTGGTAGTTAATCAACGCTAAATACATTTGTAAACAGTGTTTTGAATTAAATTTAGTGTTGCAGCTGTGATAACATCAATATTTCACCATAATCTTAGGCTTTTTGTTTGAGTTTTGGCTTAATTCCATACGAATCTGGTTAAGTACGACGCGAAATTTTGTCTTACCTTCAGCGATTATTATTCTGTCTCATTTGGTCGACTTTGTACGACAACTGTCATAATAAAAGCGGTAAACCATCACATAAGATTACAGAAGTCGGCCATTGCAGTTTATTGATGCAGTGACGTCACTTTTGACGCATGGGAATGGGCGGTGTCACGGGTAGTGACGTCTATTGAATTTCTAAACTTTTTTCTGCACAAATGAGGATTTATTGCATAGAAAAGTCTTTTAATTTAATTAAAAGTTATTAAAAACTAGAAATACCTAATTTCAAAAGCATATTTGATATTTAGTACCAATCGTGCGCATGCGCAGTAACAAATTCAGTTCATGCTTCACTTAGCCTCTTCCTCAGTCCTCAACAACACCAAAATGGGCGCCAGTGATGTTCGTCGTATTATCGGCGACTGATGTTTTCTAATTAATTTCAACAACAATCAAAATGGCGCTAAGCTTCATCGATTTCTTCCAGAAGGGCAAAGTAAGTAGCTCTAATTAATCAAGAAACTCAAACCCCTTAACTGATGTTCAAAAGCGAGCGAAGGTTGCCAAAAGTATCAAATATACAAACATTACATTACATAATCAATAACACACACCTCAAAATCGAAAACCTCAGGTAATTTAACATCAGATTCATCAGGAAAGTCAAAAAAAATTTCACAAATCTTAAAACAAAAAAACAATAACAATTTATTTACTTCCTTGTTTTTGATCAGATAGATGAAACTAATCACCATCTCGTGATGGTTTTTATAATTAATCAGTGAAAAGTCCACTTACTCATGCATATCAATTTTTTTTGTCTGCAGACGTTTAGGCCAAAGAAGAAATTCGAACCAGGGACATTGAAATATTCCCTGCATAAACACGCACAAGCGTCGCTGAATTCGGGCATTAATTTGCGTCATGCCGTTCAACTTCCGCCTGGCGAAGACCTCAATGACTGGGTTGCAGTTCATGGTAAGTAAATAAATCAATTTTTGAGGTTAATTAAATAGAAATAATATTTTATTAACTTTTATTCCCTAGTGGTGGATTTTTTCAACAGGATAAATCTGATTTATGGTACTGTTTGTGACTATTGCACTGAAGAGACATGTCCTACGATGTGTGGGGGCCCCAAGTGAGAGAAATTTGAGTTAATATTAGTGTGGGGAAATGTAGTTATTTTTTGTGTTTTAGGTTTGAGTATTTGTGGGCTGATGGTCATAGGTATAAAAAACCGACGCCATTACCAGCGCCGCATTACATTGCTCTGTTGATGGACTGGGTTGAGATGCAAATAAATAACGAATATTTATTTCCGGTGAAAGTTGGTGAGTTGAGGGTTTAAAAAAAAAATAGAAAAAAAAATTGAGATATTTGTTGTTGCAGATACACCATTTCCGAAAAATTTCTTGCCGATGTGTAAAAAGATTCTGACACGATTATTTCGAGTGTTTGTCCACGTCTACATCCACCATTTTGATAGATTAGTGGCCATTGGAGCTGTGAGATTAATTGAAATTATATATTTTAGCCATCTTGTGTTAAAATTGAAAATTGAACATTATTATAAAAATGCATTCTAGGAAGCTCATGTCAACACGTGTTACAAACATTTCTACTACTTCGTAATCGAATGCGACCTTGTGAGCCCGAAAGAGTTGGAGCCATTGAGGGAAATGACACTCAGGATTTGCAAAGACGTCACCGTCTACGATAAACATCACCAGCCGTCATCTCCCATGAGACGCATGCCGGCAATCAGATGAACTAACACCTCGATATCTTTCTTTTTACCTGATTTATTTATTTAACGAATTAATAATTCAACCGGTGTATTTCGATTATTCTAGTCTCGCATAATTTTATTGTAAGTTGTTTAAATTTTAAGTTGGAGGACGGAATCAGTTGGCAGCCGGACTGCTCAGAGTTTATTATAACAGACTGAATTTCACTAGTACTTAGTATAAAAAAAATATTATTTTTTCTGCTTTTTTCGGTTGTTATTCAAAGTTGTTGTTGTTTAATAATCTTATAAGAATTTGTAAAAGTGTTATTTGCTTTGGATTTAAAATTTACATGCTTTTGCTGCATTTTTTTTTACAATGTAAAATGTATTTGGGAAACTTTTATCTTACACTATGGATTTTTTTTTTCGGTAAATTTTTTTGTCATAATAATTTAACAGAATTAGTATTAAAATTTCTATGATGTAACTGCTTGAACACGATATGGATTGCTCAAAACTGTAGTTGGTTTACAATTTGGTATCAAGTCATGTAATTGAAATATAAAAAAAATAAATTAAAAAAAAAAGCTTGTCTATATAATGTGATGTTATTTAAAATAAATTTTACATCGGATAAAATTGCAATCATTTATAATCACTCTTTGATTTCTCTACATTTCCATACACATTCCACAAACTGATTTTTCTATCTCCAGATCCAGCAGCCGTTAAAATCCCATGTTCACCAACTGGTGTATTAGAAAAATCAATGCAGTTCACGGTTTTTGTGTGAAAGTCCAGCACACACAAGGGTTTTAAAGATTTCCAACTAAAAATTCTGATTCTGCTGTCCCATCCACCGACTCCCAAAATGCGACCATCTTGTCTGACTTTCACACTCGCAATGCCAGGGTTGGTGATCATTCGTTGAGTGTTTATAAACTCTCTAGAAAAACTCCACACTGAAAGTTGGTCATCAGTTGACCCGCTGACACCTCTCTGTCTTTGGCTGTCGTAGTCCAGACACATGACCGGTTCTTTGTGAACCTTTTCATCTAATAATGGCGTGTTGGTGTTTCTGCTGTCCCATTGGATGATATTCCCATTTTGATAACCAGCGATTACCATCGTTGTCACAGAGTTTTCATATGATTTTAGACACATGCACATCCCGTATGACTCTCCTATTGAATTTGAAAGTGTCACATCGTTCTTGCGTTGTTGCCCCCTGGTGGTCGATTTTAATATTAATTTGCTTGAATTATCTGTTGGGATAACGATGGTTCCGCTTTCGCTAATAGAGCAATTACAGAATCCAATGTGCGTTGAAAAAATATGATCTAAAGTGAAAGAAAAATTGATAATATTTTATGACAGTGAATTGAATTGATAATTACCGCAACATTTCATCGTATCGCAATCCCAAACTTGAATGACACCATCTCGACCTTGGGTAAATATTTTGTTTTTATGATTTCCGATCCATAAAATTCCCTTTTTATCGTTACTTGTAACCACTGAAGAAACACGAAACGTCTGAAATAAATAAATAAATAAATAAACAAATGTGTTAGTCATTGCATTGTTTCTAACTCATCGCATTACATTCAGATTCCAAGTTATAATATTTCCACTACTGCAACCACTGTATAATAAATCTGTAGATTTATCTTTTTTTTTAAAGCACAATGATGTTATTTCTCCTAATTTTCCGTCACGAAGACAGTACACGGGCTGTGGGGGATTTTTAAGCATGGCTGGTCGATACATGTAATCTACGGTAATCTTGTGGGGCTAACACTAATTTAAAATATAATATAACTCATCGAGATTACAACTCGTTCGTTTCTGCTTGACACAAAATTTTGTTGTTAGAAATACATGAAGAATAAATTGATATTTGTTTAACCCTTCAACTAAGAAGAAAACAAAATGGTTAATTGTCATGACAGCCAGAGCCATTGAGAATCCATTAGAAATTCTCAATGGCAAAATGACGTCACACCCAACCACGCAATAACGCATTCCTTGTTTACAAATGACACCGGCTTGGGATGTGAGAACAATCACACACGGTTTGAATCTAATATTTAGCTAGAAAATTAAGCAAAAATGAAGAGGGTTTTTACTGCAAGTGAAAAAATTCACGGCAATGGACCAGTAATTTTTAAATGGCAGAGATCGAGTGGAAATTACTTCTCAACTGCTGGGTAAACAACTTCAAAATGCAACAGTGATAGAAATTTATTTAAAAAAAATTATTTTACAGATCTAATGGCACAGTTAATATATTTGACAGGCATGGGGAAGTGAAAGAACAGTTCCAATTACAAGGGTAATTAAAATAAATAAATAAATAAATAAATAATAAATTAATTAATGTTATGTTTACTTTTCCATAGAAATTGTATTGGTTTGGATTGGGACAAACATGGAGACACATTGGCAATGATAAATGAGAAAACTCCATTTGTGTTTTTATGGGATAACAACACAGGAAAAGTGACACAGGTGGACACAGGTCTTAGGGATACTCCTACTATTCTCACTTGGTCAAGATCAACTAATATGTTAGCCATTGGCACATCAAAGGGTAATTTACTTGTTTACAATCACCAAACTTCGAGGTATTTTTTTTTATATAAATAAAATGAATTTTATTTTTAATTTTAAAATTTTATTTCCCCATAGAAAAATTCCAGTTGTTGGGAAACACAGTAAAAGAATCACGTGTGGTGTATGGAATCAGCAGAATTTACTCGCACTTGGCAGTGATGATAAAACAATGACCATAAGCAACGTTGAAGGTGACAATTTGCAAGTGGCAGCTCTGAGAGCCGAGCCGAGCGTGATGCAATTTTCAGAGATGAAACAGGATCAGAGAAGTCTTGGAGAAAACACTGTACAAATCATTTCTATTTATTCTAAACTTATATCTTGAAATATTTTTTTTTTTTCTATATTTCTAGGTCAGTATGATTCTTGGGAAAAAGACATTATTTTTATTCAATCTGAAAGACCCCGATAACCCAGTGGAATTGGCATTTCAGCCTAGATATGGAAATTTAATCGATTATAAATGGTGTTGTGTATTTTATAAATGAAATTTTATTTAAATATTTTCTAATTTTATAATTATTTTAGGTTTGGTGATGGTTATATATTGCTGGGCTTTTCGAACGGCTATTTCGTTGCCATTTCGACGCACGTGAAAGAAATTGGACAAGTAAATATTTCTCACATTTATTTATAACATTTTAAATTAATAATTTTTTTTATCAAGGAATTATTTCAAACAAAAAATCATCACGACGTTTTAACATCAATTGCAGTTTGTTTCCCCCTCGGGAAAGCGGCATCCTGCGGAGACAATTGGTATTATAAAACTATATCTTAAAATTTTTAAAAATTTAATTTTTAATCGTACAATTACAGTATTAAAGTACACGAACTTGCAAATCTTCGTGAAATGTACAACGTCCTAACTCTAGACGACGAACGGGCCTTAGATAACCTAGATTGGAGTCCAGATGGACAACTATTGGCAGTTTCATCCACAACCGGAAACGTTCACATCTATCTCAGCAAATTGCCGATTTTAGGCGATGCATGCAGCACTAGAGTCGCTTACTTAACCTCACTCCTCGAAGTAACCGTTGCAAATAATGTTGAGCAAGAAAAACCGGTCTCCATTGCGGTCGAAGTTGAGCCCAGTTTCATTGCACTCGGTCCTTTTCATCTTGCAATTGGAATGAATAACAGAGCGTGGTTTTACGTTTTCGGAGACATGGGACCTGAGGTTTGGCGTGAACGTGAATACTTGGGAACTATTCAGAGCATGTCTTTAAATGGTGACTACGCTGCGGTTTTGTTTGAGGGGAAAATACAATTGAATATGGTTTGTTGTTTATTTCATAGTTAATACAGTGAATTATATTAATTTCAATTTTTTTTTGTGATTTTAGATTGAAGGTGAAAGTGGTGAAGCAGAGGAACGTGAATCAAGACTGTTTCCCGACAAGGATAACGCCGAAGTGCGAATTTGTTGTCATAAAATGACGTCTGATTTTTTGATTTATGGAACTGATGTAATTATAAAGTAATTGATTTAATTACTGTTTTTAATTATGAAATTTGGTTTCAGTTGGGTTCAATTAATTTTTTCTTTTTGGAAGATTGGCAATTTGTTAATGAGTATCGTCATTCAGTTGGAATTCGAAGTCTGTTTCCCGAATTATCAGGATCGCACGTAGCTATAATTGACGAACAGAATAATGGATTTATTTATAATCCTGTAATTTTTAAATTATTTAATATTTATAGAGTTTAAAAATTAAATAGTGTTTATCCTGAACTTTAAGGTGAACGATCAAACAGTTGACATTCCAAATTTACCATCTAAAGTGAAAGGAATTTTATGGGAATCATGGCCATTAGATAAAGTAATTCGGTATTTTAATCAACAACGTTAATTATTACTAAAAATTTAAATATTTCTAGGACATTTTTGTTGCTTATGATGATACAAAAGTAGTAACATACATCTACGCGAGAGAATCATTATCAGGTAAATCAAATATCTAAATTTGAATTATATTTTATATTAAATTTTTAATTTTTTTTTAAAGGAACAAAAGCCGAGTACGTTGGTGAAACCAAACTCCCATTCGGTCAATTCCCAGTACTCTTGTACAATGGCGAACTCACATGTCAAACTCAAAGTGGCAAACTGTCAACGCTCTTACTAACAACTCACGACTCAGAAGAAAAACTACAAGATTACAAATCAGACGAATTGAAAGAAGCACTGAAACGAAACATCGCATTACGAAAATTTAAAGAATCGTGGACCATTTGTCAAAGTTTAGGCCAGAAGGAATGCTGGGAAGAGTTTGCAAAAGCAGCGCTCAACAACTTAGACGTTGATTTAGCGATTCGAATTTACCGCAACGTTGGTGATGTGGGAATGGTGTGGTCACTCAAGGAAATCAAGTCGATTGAAGACAGGAATTTGCTGGCTGGACACGTGTCCATGATTCTGGGTCAATTCAACGAAGCGCAGGATTTGTATTTGAAATCAACAAACCCAGTAGCAGCGTTGGAAATGAGGAGAGATTTACTGCATTGGGATCAAGCACTTCATTTAGCTAGGACATTAGCACCGAATCAAATCCCATTTATATCTAGGGAATACGCGCAACAGTTGGAGTTTACGTTAGTAAACAAACATGATAAAGCAAAAATAAAACCTGAAATAATTTTTTTTTTATATATTTTAATTTAAAGGGGTGATTATCCGAACGCCTTAATCCATTTCGAGAAGGGACTTCTTCATCAGGAAGTGGACGAAGAGCATGACATTGTTTGTAAAGCGGGAATCGCTCGAATGGCCATTCGATGTGGAGATATCAGAAGAGGAATCAATCAAGTGCAGCAATTTGAGAGTCGGGCACTGAAAAAGGAATGTGCCGAGATTTTAGAAAGCATGAAAGTATTTATTTTAATTCGAGTATTGTTACATGAGTTGAATTTATTTTTTTTTTAGCAATTTGCTGAAGCTGCTGCTTTGTATGAATCTGGGAAATATTGGGACAAATCGGCAGCGCTTTATATTAAATTGAAAAATTGGACAAAAGTTGGTGAACTTTTACCTCAAATAACGTCGCCTAAAATCCACATTCAGTACGCCAAAGCCAAAGAAGTGGACGGCAGCTTTAAGGAAGCGGCTAAAGCGTACGAAGCAGCGCACGATTATGATAATGTTGTGAGGATTTATTTGGACCATTTAAAAAATCCAGAAGATGCGGTGAAAATAGTGAGAGAGACGAGATCAATGGAGGGAGCGAAAATGGTGGCAAAGTAAAAGATATTGTCACGATGAAATATTATTAGTTTTTAATTTATGGGTTTTATTTGAAGATTTTTCCAAAAATTGAACGATTTCGGATCTGCCATTCAGTTTTTAGTGTTGTCAAAATGCAACGACGAAGCATTCCAATTGGCACAGAATCATGGGAAAATGGATATATACGCAGAAGTTATAGGTAAAATAAGTTATAATAACTTATCGTAAATTAAACTTAAAAATTTACTTTTATTTACATCTAGGTGACGACGCAACTATCGAGGATTACAATAGTATAGCATTATACTTTGAAAATGAAAAAAAAACTCTACTAGCGGGAAAGTTTTACTATTTAGCAGGAAAACATCAAAAGGTTTATTAACTTAGATTATATTAATTTCTAGAGATGAATCAATTCAATTTTTTAATTTCCAGGCAATGAAACATTTACTACGATCAAACACTACGGATGAACATCAGAGCATCGTGTACGCCATCGATGTTGTCAAGGCATCCGGAGATGACCAATTAGCACGACTGCTAATTGAATATCTGATGGGAGAAACAGATGGAATTCCCAAAGATGCTAAATATTTATTTCAATTATACATTGCTCGAAAACAATATCGGGAAGCAGCAAAAACAGCGACAATTATCGCTAGAGAAGAACAAAATTCTGGAAATTACCGCAGTGCTCACGACGTTCTGTTTGGAATGTACCAAGAGCTGAGGAAACAGAAGATCAAAATTCCATCTGAGATGAATTACAACTTGATGTTGCTTCATAGTTACATCTTAGTCAAAGTCCACGTTAAAAGAAACGATCACTTGAAGTGCGCTCGTCTACTTATAAGAGTTGCTAACAACATCAGCAAATTCCCATCACGTAATGTGAAAGTTTTGATTTTAGCATTGTTGTTTATATTTATTATATTTATTTATTTATTTATTTATTTTTTTATTTTTTTTTTTTTAAAGATATCGTTCCCATATTGACGTCAACCGTCATTGAATGTCAACGATCAGGGTTAAAGAACTCCGCTTTCAACTTCGCCGCGATGTTGTTGCGACCTGAATACAAAAACCAAATTGATGGGAAATATAAAAAGAAAATTGAAGCTATTGTAAGGAAACCGCAGAAAATCGAAGAGGAGGAATTGAAAACCGAATGTCCTTATTGTTCGTCTTTGTTACCGGAAACGGAATTAGTTTGCTCCACGTGCAAAAATAATTTACCATTTTGCATCGTAACTGTAAGTGACGAAACTAAACTCGTTAATTTAATTTTTAATTTATTTATTTCAATAGGGACGGCACATTGTTGTGAGCGACTTAACTTGTTGCTCTAATTGCAAATTCCCTGCGATACATTCCGAATTTAAAGCGTAAATAGAAAAAAAAAAATTTTAAGTTTAGAATTTTTTTTTAAATATTTATTTTTAGGTTACTCGAAACTGACGACACATGTCCAATGTGTTCTACACCAATAAAGCCACAAAGTGTGATGAAACTGCAAGACCCAGAGCCATTTTTGCACTCCGAAGAGACATTGTGATACAATGATATTTAATTATTACATTTATGTAAATTCTTTCACTTTCGCGCATTCACAATTTCAACGAATTCTGGTTTTAACGACGCACCACCGACTAAAAATCCATCGATGTCTCCTTTTTGGGCCAACTCGCGACAATTAGCAGCTGTGACAGAACCTATAAAAAGCCTCATTTTTACACACGTAAATAAATTACGATATGTTAATTGCACCTCCGTAAATTATGCGACAGGACTTGCAAACGTCTAGACAGACCTGATCGCCAAGCCATTTACGCAAAGCCGCGTGGACTTCTTGTGCTTGTTCAGGTGTTGCGGTAACACCAGTACCGATGGCCCACACTGGTTCGTAGGCAATAACAACGTTATTCCAAGTTTGAATTTTGCCTGCAGTCAGAAAATGTGTAAAACGTGTATAAAAACAAGTGCGAAATAATATTTTCTCATCACTTTTTATGGCGTTCAATTGTCTAAACACGACTTCTTGAGTTTTGTTGTTGTTTCTTTCGTCCAGTGTTTCCCCGATGCAAGCAATTACCCTCAGTCCCTCGCTTAAGGCGTGTCCCACTTTTTCTGCGATTAACTATTGTCACAAACTAATGTCATGAAACAATAGTTAAAGGGAATTATTAACAGACCTCATCACTTTCTTTGAATATTTGTCTTCTCTCCGAATGTCCTAAAATCACCCATTCGATGCCAATGTCACGGAGCATTGCAGGACTAACAATAATTATTAAAAAAGAATACTGTACTATAATTACGTACTACTTACCTGATTTCACCTGTAAAAGGGCCCTTGGGAACTTTGTAACAGTTTTGTGCAGCTATTTTTACATTGGGCGGCACAACACTTCTGGCAAACTCCAAGTACAGAGTTGGAGCGCCACATACAATTTCTGTTTAAAGTTAAATACGGTATCGACATTAGAATGATACGTACAGACTGTACGGTATGGTACGGTATACCTGTGTTTGCATTCAAAGGTCCGGTTACTAAAAATTTCCCAATTTCTCGAATTGATAGAGCAGTTCCATTCATTTTCCAATTGCCACCGACAAAAAATTTCCTATTTGCCATTTTGAAAAAATGCAAACAATGAACTGCAATAAAACAATGAGTTTTTCTCACACTTTTAACTAAGTTAAATTATTTTATTTAACAAATTTTTTTCAGGATTGATTGAATTTGAAAGTGACGGCAGATTCTCAGTGTGCTTCACTGCAATACAGCTCACATATTACATCAATAAACTATACCTTCATTTTTACAAAAAAAAATTATTAAATTTAAAATATAAATTTACACGACAGGAAACTCATACTTTCTCGCATTCACAATTTCCACAAATTCGGATTTCAACGATTCACCATTGACTAAAAATCCATCGATATCGAATTTTTTAGCCAAGTGGCGACAATTTTGTGCCGTGACTAAACCTAGAAAACAACTCAATTTTCATCTATAACATCACATCATATCCATTATACCTCCGTATATAAGTCTAATAGATTTGGAAACTTTTGGAGATACTCGTTCATGAAACCATTTACGCAAAATTGCGTGCACTTCTTGCGCTTGTTCAGGCGTTGCAGTTTTACCAGTGCCAATGGCCCACACTGGTTCGTAGGCAATAACAACATTATCCCACTTGGTAACTTTATCTGGAAGAATATTTTTATTATAAAAACACGTGCAAAATCATAGATTACCTTTTATGGCACTTATCTGTCTAAACACAACTTCTTCAGTTGCATTTGCATTTCTCTCTGCCAAAGTTTCTCCAACGCAGGCAATGACGTGCAGTCCTTCCTTTAGTGCGTGTTCTACTTTATCTGCAACTAGCTGTTATTAACAATGTCATTATAGAAATAATTTTTTTTAACTCGTTAACAGACCTCATCGGATTCTTCGAATGTTTGTCGTCTCTCCGAATGTCCCAAAATCACCCATTGGACACCAATGTCGCAGAGCATGGAAGCACTAGATAAGTTTTGAAAACTGTTAATATATGTTATCGTAACGTTTTTGTCTTTTACCTTATTTCACCCGTGAAAGCTCCGTTAGAAACTTTATAACAATTTTGAGCTGCTACTTTAACATTGGGCGGCATGGCACAAATGGCAAACTCCAAATATAAAGCAGGAGCAGCACACACGATTTCTATTAAATGTTAAATGTGTCATTGTTGAGTAAAGTGTGGGAAATTCTACATCTATACGGTACCTGTGTTTTCATTCAAAGGCCCGACTGTCAATAATTTCCCAATTTCACGAATACGTTCTTTATTCCCATTCATTTGCCAATTTGCACCAACGAAAAATTTTCTGGTTGCCATTTTGAATTTGAAAACAAAAGTTTGGTGTAACAATATTAGTGTTTCTACACATGAAAAAAAATGAGTAATCGTAATCGGAGACAAGGATCACCTTCGTTATTAGCTAGATTGTGTAGTTGGTGGCAACAATCGCCGTCTGAAGATGGATTAAAGTAAATTTACATTTAATTTTAACTAAGAATCGTTTCGTGTTCAAACCTAATTATTTTCTAGCTGTTACAGTAAGGCTAATAAGGTAAAAGTGAACAAACAAGGTTCGTTCCGTAAAGAAACAATCATTGGGCCCGATCCGACAGATCTCACTTGTGGAACCTGTCAACTGAGTTGCAAGAAGTATTTACCTATCAAGGATCTTTTACCACCCGAATTACGAAATGCAAATACTCGTCACCTACGAATCGCTGCCGTTAAATACCTCTGTAATCTCAACGATGGAGTGGAACCTTCATCCGACAAGAATATCATCTGTGTCAGACAAGGAGTGCCTTCGAATACGGATATAAATACGAACACGAATGCTAATCCGAATACAATTAGAATATGTGTGAGGCAACCAGCGGGAAAAGATGTTGCAGAAGAAGAAGAGTCATCATCGTCAAGTAGCAATGTCTCTTCATTGCCAAAAAGAGAAATGAAAAAGAAATTGTTTAAGTGTCCCTCAAGAATTCGACGTTTACTGAGAAAAACTGAAACCGCGCTGTAATAATTTCTTAATTAAAATGTTGTAAATTTAAAAAAAATCACAGTATAAATCCAAAATACAGACAACAAATTTTAATACTGGGCAAAACTAAGTAAATACAAATTTTAAAAAGAGTGGGAAGAAAAGCGATGAAGGATCCATATCAAGTTGTTATGAGAAAAACGAAATTACCTAACACGTTACTCAACGAAACAGGGAAGGGTGTGATAAAAAATTTACATTTTTTCAATTTTTTTATAATTTCTTTGACATTTTTGTTTTTGTTTTTTTGTTTTTTTAGCCGCATTCGAAAATAGTTTTTGTCGATGATAAAGTGAAGTTTACGAAAATGTTGGACGTTCTTAAGGTATTTTTCCAAGTTTTAATTATTAAAAGATTTGATGTTAAAAAAAACAACTTTTTTTTAATGTTCTTTATTTCAAGCTTGTGACGTCATCGAATGTGAGTGCGAGTGTAAATTACGAGAATGTAACAAGTTATGAAATGGAGTTTTATGTTAATTGCATTTAAAATTTGGTTTTTTTTTTTTTTAGGTGAAGTGAAGCAGTTTATATGCCTGTAAAAATATGATTTTGCGTTGATTATATGTTGTCCGAAAAGGATTACGCGATTAAAATGATGGATTTTTATCAAGGTAAGGTGGATAATAAGTAATTTTGATTTATTTTAGATGTTTATAATGTTTTTAATTCATCTTGATTGATTTTCTCATTCGTTTTTGTAATTTTTTGTAATTGTTTAAGAGTTTTTCGACTTTTTAGTAAGAAAAATAAAACAATTCATTACATTCAATTCCTTTTTTTTTTTCTTATATATTTAAAGTTGTCAAGTACAGTATTTGTACGTTGAGTGATTCCTCACGTGATTTTCTATTTATTTTCCAAGGGGATTTCCCTTGACGTCACTTACTCAGTCACTACACGCAGAACGATACTCCACATTAAAAAACAAACTTTTTATTAAGTAATTTAAAACCCAAACAAAATATCAAAAACATTACTTTTATTAAAAAAAAAAATGTTAAAACTTACAAACTAAAATCAATTTTTCGATTCGATTATTACCCGTAGTATCGGACATCGGTCTCCCATTAATGGTCTCTTTCATTTGAGAGAAAGGAGCAGCCGCCGTCACAAATCGTTCATTACTTTCGATTTACTTTCGAGGCTCTTAAACCTTCCAAACCCTGTCATTTATACATTTCAAGTAACCAAAAACAGCTTTAAACAACGCATTGTATTCATCCATCAATATAACGGAAAATCAACGGATTCAGCGACCGGTCGGTGAACATCGGCCCAACCGGGCGTCGGTTTACCTCTTAAGTTCAACCCACAGGTACTGTAGGAATTCATAATTTATAGAAAAATGTTAACTTTAGGTATTAAACATAAGCCTGAAATTAAATAATTCGCTGTTGTCATGGCAAATTGTTTATAACATTTTTTAAAATAGACATGTCTACAGATAATAAATTCTGGCGCAAGAGGGCGGAGTCGCGCGGTAACGTCAAAATTATTTGTCATTTTTGAGATTATAATAATTTTTTTTTTAAATACAAAATCTTATACCTTTTATTTATATTTTTTTAATAGATATGGCTAGCAATGATAAAAACTGGCGCAAGTGGTCGGAGTCGCGCGGTAATAATAACAACAACAACAGGAATACCTCTACTCCTCAAGAGCTAGAGGAAATTTCAACACCAGAGGGCGAAATGCGAGTGTCAGCAGTGAGTGTCTCTTTTCCACTGACACCTTGAGGAAAACTTCGTTCAGTTGGAGTAATCACAGTTTGGCAAGTAACGATGGTCGAGAAAGACATGGGGGTCGTGGACGAGGAAATGGACATGGAAACAATGGAAGAGGCAACGAGTGAGTTTTTAAAATTATAAATTAAAAATTAGAAAAAAAACAACAATGATTTTTTTATTTAGTTTTAATTTCAATTTCTATCTTCAGGTGGATTAATTGAAATTTTTTTAAATATTTTCAAAAGTTATTAAAACTTGAAAATTTTCACAAACTTATAAATTTTAGTCGATTTTACTACCGTTTTTCAATTCAAATTTGCATAGCAGAAATAGACTGGAAATGGAAAAAGTTTTAACATAATCTAGAAATGAATAAAAATGCCACATTTTATTCTAAACTAGCACAAGTGCCCGTGCTTCGCTACGGGATACAGAAGCACACCTACAGTATTCTGTTCCCATCCCGGCTTTCATTCTGTTCCCGTCCCAGCGTATTTGTGCACTATTAAACGCCTCGAGAATCGCTGCGCTCAACGCTCGCTGGGGGGGGGGTAAAAACAAAACAAAAAAAAAAACGC
>JAQFZP010000971.1:0-24424 GCA_034695745.1 Geophilus truncorum | reverse complement strand
CGATCGTCACTTACCGGTCATTTTTCTCTGTGACGTCTTCGCATTTCGTCAATAACACCCGGATTATATTGACCATCTTCAATTGCTGGGAGATCGAGTACTTGCGGAGCATTTATCGTCACTAGCATTCAGCAAAAGAAACCAACTAAAGTTTTATTTAAAAAAAATTAAATTATAAAAAAAAAAAAAAAAAAAACCTTTTATAAATCCCAACGTATTCAAGTTTTCGAAAACAAAATCGAAAAAAGCAACGACGTCGAGAACTGGATCGAAACAGTCAAAGAAGTAGAAAAACCGGATCTAGATGCCCATTTGGTCAACAACACCCAACTTAAAATGTCCGTCTTCAATTCCTGCGTAATCGAGTACTTCGGAGCATTTATCCGGAAAGAGAAGCCGACGAACCGCAGCCGGAGTGGTTCAACCGCGTGTGCAAAACGGTGCACAACGTCTATTCGATCGCACTTCAATTTAGTTGTACTCAGGAGAACGTGGGAAAATGGCGGGATAAAAGCGACATTTCGAAGATTATCACAACGACAGAAGAAATATAGTCTTAATTCGATTCCCAGCATTTCGAGGAGAAATTCGGTGACAAAGATGCTTTTACTTGCATAATCCTAATCCAGATGCTTCGTCTCGCGTGGCTGCGAATGTTTTGAGTTTTTTTTAAAGTTCAAATTGCATGTAAATGAATAATCTGCGGAAAAAAGTTAAAGATCGATTATTTTTAAAGATTTTGTGATTTTTTACTTTTACTTTTACTTTTTACTGCTTTAAAATATTTCCTCACACACGCTGCATTCAATTATTTTCTAAAATAAGGTTTTTAAATGACTACTTGAATTAAAAAGGCTTAAACAGAACAAGCGGGATGAAAATGTTCTCTCTGTCTGTCGGTTGCGATGTAATGTAACCATGATAACCAGAGTGCTAACTGGTGGCCAAATATTTAAGCTGAAAATATATTTCATTGTTGACACTTAAACAAAACTCTATTTTAGAACTTATTTGTAATAGTTAGTGACCGCATTGTACCGAATGATAAATAATCCGCCGATCGTGTACTATTTGGATAGTGCACGCTGTGGCGTGCACTCAAGGTAGAAAGAGAGTCATATATATATATGACTCTCTTTCTACCTTGGCGTGCACTATCCAAATAGTGCACGATCATTCGATCAAACGGCTTGTGATTGGCTGGTACCTCAAACTACGGCATCCCATGAGGTACAATGTCGGTCACTAAATATGCTTAGCATTTAAAATTTATAAAAGATTTTTTAATGCTGTTATCAACGTAAATTTTAGTACATCCTAGAATCCTAAGAATTTTAATTATTAATAAAAAACGATAAGCGTTAATTTCGTCGCTATGCGTTCTGATTGGTCGATAAGAATGAAGTCATGACCAATCAAAACATGGCGCCAACTTAAAAAAAATCGGGAAATCTAAAAGAAAATCTACACATGTAAAGTTAGAAGGTTAGAGAAGATTAAAAGTGGTTCGAAAATGCTATTTAAAACTGTAATAAAAATAAAATCATCGCGTCGGAAATCGCGGTGGAAATCGACGACAACAATTTCAATTGGATTCATAATTTCAAGATTTTCGCTTCTAACATTGTAACGTTAAAGAACTTTTGACTTTTAAAAACTGAAAAAAAGAAAATCTTATTTGTTATTAAAAAATAAATTTTTCCTCCAAAATTGTAAAGTTTAACCCAACAATTTGTTTTAATTTCTTTCCAGAGTCCTAAAAATATCAATTCGCTGTTTAATGATTTACTTAATTGAAAATTATGTCAACAATCACCATTTGACTAAACTAATATTTGCCCTACAAAAAATCAATGAACAACAAAATAAAACAAAAACACAAATTTACACGAATAAAGATATTTTTGCCGTGTTTTAAGTCCAAACAAAAAAAAAAAAAAATAAGACAAGTTGTTTGGCGCAAAGTTCAAATTTCAAAGTTACGTAAAAAAGATTTGTAATGGATTTTTAGGAAAATTTGAAGAATTTTTGACTAACGATTTGAGATTTTCAAAGATTTGGAATAATATTTAAAGATTTTTTTGATCTGTCGACAAGATTATCGTGAGTTCAACCTCTCAATTTTATTGAGATCTTTAAAGATCTTTAAAAATTTCAAAAAAAAAAAAAATTTGCCTACATCAATTTCTTTTAAAAAAAATAATTTTAATCGATATTTATTTGATTATCGAGTAGGAAGAAGAGAGAGGTTGGTTGGGCGGATATTAGAAAGAGAGAGGGTAGTCGGGCGGGTAGAAGGAAGATATAGGGTGGTCAGATGGGTAGGAAAAAGAGAAAAGGTGGTCAGTCGAGTAGAAAAAAGAGAGAGTGTGGTCGGATGAGTAAGAAGAAAAGAAAGGGTGGTCGGATGGGTAGGAGAAAAAGAGAGGGTGGTAATCAAATAAAATTAAAAAACAATAATCGAAGAAAAAGCTGGAAGACAAAATGGGTATTCTGTTAGGACCACTAAAAAAATAAATAAATAAAAATAAGAAACTATATTTAGAAATTAATATATTTGAATTTAATATTTTTTTTTCAACATTTTCCAGTTTACGTCGACTATTTTCGGTTTATAATCGATTTTTTTCAACCGGAAATATCCTTAATACATCTTTTCTTATTCAATTAGTGTAATCCCAAAATTCGGAACAGTCAGTTAAGAAACTAAGCATAAAAAGGTGTTTTTTTTAGGCTGCGAGTAAAAAAAAAAAAAAAAAAAAGATAATCAAAGGGAAATCAAGGGGCCCCAAAATAGCTTGCTGTTAAGCCTAAACTTTGTAGTTACGCCACTGTGCGTTGATAACTGTTGAAACCGAGCTGGCTTAAAACTAATGTATGCAACCCTTTATCGCAAAGGCATGGTTATGCATGTACATCGCGAGGACTATGCTATGGCTGTGAGTCTGGCAGAACACATGTGCCAGTGCCATTCCACCAGTACAGCTGAATGGTATTATACTGTGTGGCCACTTCTGCTAAACAGTCGGTTAAAACTGCACACCACATTGTATCGCACATGGAGATTCTAGAGCTATAACAGAACAGGAAAAATGGAAAGCAACTGGAGACAAATTGGCATTACTATACATATACAGGACCCATACAGCTTTTGTTAAAAAAAGAATGTTATATCCACTTTTTATGTTTAATTGTTGCAATAACTATATTGGTCAGTCCTGAATGGTACTGTACTTATAATGACTATGCAAACTACTTATTAAGACATTTTGTGGTTACATGTCACAAATTGTATGGCCGTGAAGCAATGGTCTATAATGTTCATGGCCTTATACATCTTGCATCAGATTGTAATGTAATGTAATATTTAGGTCCATTAGACCGTTTCAGTGCTTTTGGGTTTGAAAACCATATGCGCGAATTGAAAAAAATGCTTAAAACTTAAAACGCATAGTCAGCCATTACAAGAGGTTTATAGACGAATAATTGAAGTCAATTTTCAAGAAGCAAAGTCTAGTCTCTAAATGGGTTTCAGCTATCTGGAAAAGGAAGTGATCTTTTGTTGCCTATAACACTTGTGCTCCACAATTTGGTAAAATAAAATTTCAAAACTTTGAAATTAACTTATCAATTGCAAACAACACTTGCATATTAAAAGATGGCTCAATTGTTTGTGTAAAAAATATTGCTACCTCTACATCTACCGTAATAAAGAAATAGTTATAATTGGTAGAAAAGTTTTACACCAGAAAAGTTTTTTTGAAAAGCCATGCGACTCGCGTCTTTTTAACATAGGTATTGCTGAAAATCTATCAGAGTATTGTTATTGGTGCATCAGCAAAATTAAGAAAAAAGCACTTGTTTTTCCACATGATGGAAATAAATACGGTACGTTATTTTTCCAATAGTTTATAGCATTGTGTAAAACAAACATTTTACAAAATTTAGTGAATATTCTGTAATACTCTGTAATACTCTGTAATCTTCACTGCTAATAAATGATTTTGATTTATTTTTCTTACAAATCCATTTGGTTTATCCTCAGTTATAGATGTTACAGAATCTTTAACCAATTTAAACTATACGAAACATATTATTTATAATTTTTAAAAATTATTAAAACATATCCAGTTAACATTATGGGTTGTAATTATCTCCTCCCTATTTTCACTTATTTCCTCCCCAAAATAAAACTGACTTCATCCCTATTTAATACCTCCCTGTTTAAAATTTTTTCCCTCCCTATTTTTACTAACTTCCTCCCTAAAATATCTGAAATCCTCCTATATCAAAATTTTCACCAAAATTAATATTTTATTGAGTTAACAATGCTTTTTTAGCTTTTGAGAGTCGTCCTCTTTTGCGGTTTTGTCCAATAGAGACATTTTTGGCTTCACATGGTACATTAAGATAATTTTAGATTATGGCAATGCCTAAAATTTGTTTGCATGTTGCATGTATATATTTATATTTTACAAAAGACTGGACATGTACAAAACCCTTGTTTCCAGTTACCATCATCTATTGAAACAGACCACAACCGGATTGCGAGATGCTACATACGTTTCAAACTTTTTCCAGTTTAATTGCTCTGTTTGTCTCAAGTACCGGTATTTATCAATTTCGTGATCTGTAGAGTTCTTCCACTAGTCGCCAACACAGGGATCACGACATCTCGTCCCAAGACATTTCGTCCCACGACGATTCGTCCCGGCCATTTCGTCCCAAAGACAGCTCGTCTCTCCGACAGTTCGTCCCTATGACATTTCGTCCCAAACGCATTTCGTCCCAAACGGGAGATGCGAGATGCGTTTGGGACGAAATGTCATAGGGACGAACTGTCGGAGGGACGAGCTGTCTTTGGGACGAAATGACCGAGACGAAATGTCTTGGGACGAGATGTCGCGGACCCGCCAACACAAACTATCTCTTAATGTTTCCATTAATTCGACACTTTATTGTAGGTTTGTTTCTCTTCCAATTAATAACAACGTAATTTTTTTGAATTAACATAAAAAAAAACGTAAATAAAACTTTATATTTAAGGGTGACGATCAATATTAATAAGGAGCTGATTAAGTTAAAATAGGGAGAAATTCAGTACTGATGAAGTCAGTTTTTTTTAGGGATAAAATCAGTGAAAATAAAGTGCAAATAATATATTCCCTAACATTATATATTGGACCAATATCGGACCAATGGTGGTTAAATTGGGATTGATTCGGCCAATATAACCAATTTTAACCGATATAGTGCCAATATTGGGATGCCAATATTAGCCCATATTGTAATTTTAACATCGGTCCGATATTGGTTAGATGTCGGCATGCCAATATTGTTAAATCTCATAATACAAATATTGGATAAATATTGGGCTGCCAATATTGTCCAATATTGCAAATTTAATATTGGCCCAATATTGGGATTACCAGTGTAAGCCAAGACTGTTATTTGATACTTTTCTGAATTCTGAAGTGTCTATTACAAACTTTGAATAAAAGTTTGATCTACTTTTGAGTTCTTGAAACTCAAAATTAAAACAATCCAAAGAAAGTTTTCATTAAGTTTGTTCCATTAAACTTTTTTAAATCTTTGTTATTATAATAGTGCTAGGTTAAATTTATGAATTACACTTATTTTCATTTTTATTTTTAGCGAAATCGACATCATAGACCAATCCAATGATGATTCTGTAAGTGGTTTTACAACTTCATTTATTTTAATTTAGAAACTAAAACTTAGAAATTAAAATAAAGATCAACTTAATTAATAAAGTTTTCAAACATGTTTCAGTGAAGAAATTAACGTAAATTGATTTAAAAAAATAAAAAACTTTAATAATTAAGTTGATCTTTATTCTTTCATAAATAATTTATTAATTTATTTTATTTGATAAAATAGGGCTACTACTGCTACCGTTGCGAACACTGCAAGTATCGATTGATAAAGAGCGTCGATGAGTGCTATGCTTTATTACAACGGCATGGTGATCGCAGCATAGCAGTACCGTAGCTGATTTTCGCATGGTTTACTTGGTACAGTAAGTTTAACTTTTATTGTTTTAAATTATTTATTTATTTATTAATTATTTTTTTTTTATTTTCAGTTACATTATCACCACTCAGTCAAAACACATGGGACTAACTTTCCAAACATTAAGGATTTTCTCAGCCATTTCTTGGCTGGGAAAATAACTTTTGCAGTCAATCAATTGGGTAAAATTTAATTTTTTAAATATTTTTTTATTTCATTAATTTATTATTTCTTTCTTTTTTTGCAGGTCAGAAAATAGTGAAAGTGGTCCCAATCGAAAACTTGGGACCACTTTGGATCAGCGATGATGAAGACGAGCTTCAACGAGAGTTTGCTCGTTTAAACCGTGAACGAGAGTGAGTCGGTTATTTTTTAAACTTGGATTACATTTTAATTTTTTTTTATATTTATAGGCATGCAAGACAAGAAGCTTGACAACGAGAGGTAGCAGCAGCAGCAGTGGCGCGAGTGGTCATCTTGATCTTCATTTGCATTTTCATTTTTAAATTTTTTGAATTTTTTTTTTTTTGTCATCACTTTAAATTTGTCATGGATCGTGTTTTGGCAGTCCTCCAAAACCAGCCCATATTTCAAAATTTGTGTTTACTTTTAGTTAAAGGCGCTCTTCCCGGTGTCGAAGGTCATTTACCACCTTCCACCCCTTCCTACTCTTTAACTGACCCTTTAACTTTCACTGCTCTTTACATTAACTATTCATTTTACTAGTTATTACTCATTCTAATTTAACTACTTCTTGGATTAAGAAGAAAATAGTAGAGTATAAATTTATAACACTAATATACAATAAGATTGATTTTTAATTAATTTATAATACATATAATTGCAGAAAAAATGTACAGAAGTCGTAGATTGAGCGCATTGGAAATTAACGAAGGAAAACGAAAAAAAATTGAAGCTGGACACTCGTGACCGATTTAATGTCTAGTGAGCAATTCGGTGAAGAAGACGAAGATGGCAATAATGTATTTCGAGTCAAACAATACGCATGGATGTCCGAGGACTGGAACAAGTGCAAGAAAAAACTGGATGACAGTGCAAAAAAAGCCTCTTCTAATCGAGCGAAACGAATAAAGGTTACTCAAGTGCCAGGAACAGCTAGTGCCAAACCCCCTCCGAAATTTTTGTGTGAAAGTTCGTGGGTTTTAAAGAAATGAACTTTTATAAACTTTACCTGATTTTTTATACTTTACAATATCTACAATTTTTTACTTCTTTGTTTTGTATTTATTTATTTATTGTTAATATGACTGTGATAATTTTTTTACAATTTCCGTTTTAATACCGTACTTCTTTTATTACATGTGATGATTTTTTTACAATATTTATTTTTTATTTTCTTATTGTCAAAATTCAAATGTTAATTTGACATATTCTGTGATTTAATTTTTTTTTAAGTTTTAATATTCCTTTTTTATATGTGATAATGATAATTAATACAACTGTGATATTTTTATGTTAAATATATACTTTGACATTTATAAATTATACATTTATTATTTATTTATATATATGTAAATTTAAACTAATTTTATTGAAATAAATTTATTTTAAATTTCAAATTTATTCAAATTGTGCATTTCTTAAATAAATTATAAATCTAATATAAACATTTATTGGTTCTTGACATAAGGCTGGGGCGTTGATTAATGACTTTGATGAGGCGATTTGTTTTGAGGTGTGGTCAGGGGGTGGTATGCCAGTAGAATAGTGGCACTTCAGTGCCACTATTCTACTTATGCCACTTCGAGGGGTGTGAGTCGGCACGCGTTTGAGGTTGTCCCCCAAAACCCCTCTCCCCCCTTCCATTCCATTCTTCACGTGTCGTATTGTCTTGTTTCCCCTCGAGTTGTAGTAAAGTGTTGTTTTTATTTATTTTTATGAAAATTAAGTTTTTGAGTGTTTAATTGTATAGTTCAATGTTCTAGTTAGTGTAATTTTTCTTCAATTCCTTGTTAAATGTGTATAAAGTCATTAAAATTCATTTCAATTGAACTTTAAGTTATATTTTTTTTTACCATTTACCCCCAAACGTGAGATTTTAAGTTGGAGTGACCCATGGTAATTTTCATATTGAAGTGTGATCTTTTTTGGGGCTGTATGGTTGGTTCTTTTTTTTTTTTTGTTTTAAAAACACTTTCGAGGTGAATTCAGGCTTTAGCAGTCATCAACTTTCGCGGTCATTACAGTTTACCGTTCGCAGGTGTTTTGAGACAGTTTTATGTGAGTTTTGATGGAATCTTGGTTCTGAGATTCATTTCTTATTATTTAGCTTAGTTAAGTAATAGGTCGCGTGAATAAGTTATTATTCATGTAAGAAGCTTTGATTAGATTCAGCTTTTTGGGGTTTAGAAGTTTTAGGTTAGGCTCGATTCAATTCGCCTAATTTACGGCTCGATTCAATTCGCCATCTTAGTTTCGGTTTAGATTTAATTCAGCCACGTTAGGGTTATTTTATTTATTAAGTAGTTGTTAAGTTATTATTTATTGTGAATAATTGTGATTGAAAGTCCAGTCACAATTACAAGTGAAAGTAATATATTTCACTTGGCAGAATAACGCCTAATTATTATTGTAAAGTGTTTAATTTATTATTTGCTTTTTAGTCATGGCCACCATTACGGATCCGAGTTGGATCACGTCCACTGTCCAAGTGTGACGTCATTGGCAGCCGTTGTTTCGTAAATTAATTCAGGCCGAATTAATTCACCACCTTCGAAGATAGTTTATTATTGTTTCTTGTTCTTATTATTAATTTTATTATTGTTAGTTTATAAGTTCTTATTTTATTTTGTATTTGAGTTTTATTTCCAAGTTGGAAATAAAGTTCGTCGAGACATTTTCTTTATAAAGAGCAATTGTGTTTATTTAGTGCGTCAGTCTGTTAAATCAGCAGCCAGGAAATTCGAGGAACCAAATCCACTAGACAGACGAGTGAACAGGTTAGTAAAGTGTTTATTGTTTTAAAGGTGTTATAATTTTTAGAAGTAGTAAAGAATTCCCACAAACTGTATAGATTTTTAAAAGTGTTTTGTGATAATGGTGCTTTATTAAGAAATAATATTTTTTTGGTGATGCTGCTTTTTAAAAAATAAATCAGTTCTTTCATTTTCTATTGTTTTCTAGTTGATCTTTAACATTTTCCTTTCCAACTGACCACCTCTAAAAGCAATAAGGGGGCGGTGAGAAGACCAGATAGATATATATGGAACAATTGTAGTTGAATGTTTTACAAACTACCGTACGGTAATTTTAGTCAGAAATAAATAAACAAGCTGTTTACTCCTTCGCTTCATTGAAAAATAAGTGGTCATGCATTTTTCCAAGCACTGGAAAATGTTATCATAATTTTGCAGTTGAAATGACGAGTCACGTCTATTACAAGAACGATGCCACTTACAATTTAACACTGCTGCGTAATAAATGCGATGTTGTAAAGGCAAGGCTGGTAGAAAAAGATTACGACGTTATCTGCGCACCAGACTCAAAGCTGAGCAAAATGAACGACAAAGAAGAGAATTCAAATAATGTACCCGAAGTACAAGTACAAGACAGCATTGATAAATATCAAGATGGCAGTGACAAATCTCAAAATGACCCGGGTAATAAATCACAGTACATATGTAATAGTAAATAAATTATAACTTATTTTTCTACTTTAAAATATAGTTAGTGACAGATCTTAAAACAGCAGTGCCAAATGTGAGGAATCTGGAATTAAAATTGGCTCATTCAATGAGAATAAATCTTCCATTCAATTCATCATCCCCAAGTTGTCGACCTCCATTTTCACAATCGACACCACTGCCACCATGGGAAGACAGCATATCCTCCACTTACTAACAAGGGGAGCACATGGTTTTGGGGTAAACCAAAAAATATCAAACTTACATATTATACTCCTCAAACACATTTAAGAAGTGAGAAGACCAGATAGATATATATGGAACAATTGTAGTTGAATGTTTTACAAACTAATTTTAATATGTATTATTACACCTGTTTGTATACTTTTCTAATAGATGTTAGAGATTACTTTTTTTAATCGTGTTAAACATAACTTTTGTATAATACTTTAATGTCACAGGTTGTGAGGGGTTAGAAGTAGACTTAACACTTGAAGTAAGTATCACTTCTGTAGAATTTCTTGCTGCACTTGTTTTTGGTATTGAGAGAGACATTGGGGGGCGAGGATTTCTTAGTGATTTTTTTCAAAGAAAACTTACACCAAAGCAAAATTTTTAGTTCCTAATTATTCATCAATATCTCTCTCAGATTGAAGTTTTTTCAAAGGAAACTACATCCACCTTATCCAGATTATCATCTAGAACACCTTGGGAAACTTTCAGGTAGGAATTTGCATAATTATTTGCATTTTGGGATCTTTTTGAATATTTTGAAAATATTAATTTTTTCATGTGTAATATACCTGAGATGAGTATTTAGATCAAAATCAGACGTGTTAAAGTGGCTCGCACAAAAAAATTCTTTTATAGAAACACTGCTAAATGGCAGACGCTCCAGCAGCTTCCGATGTACCACCAGTTCCCGAGGCACCTTCTAGGGATAAACCAAATCCTAAGAGGCCTAGAACTGATGACAAACCTGCTAAGCCGCCAACTAAAGGTTCAGATCATAGATACTTGGATGGCCTTATCATACCGCTTATGCGAGTAAATATAACTTTATAGAAATGAGGACCACTCACAATGGTTTCATTAGATTAGTACGCTCAACCTACGCCGCAATGCAAAGCGCTTATCCCCAACTTGGACGCCTTGTATGTTATCCTGAGTTCCTGTCTTACTGCACGACTTTGCAATGTTTAGAATGTTTGAAACCCATTTGCTTGTTCTGTCACGTGAAACCTTTTCCCGCTTGCGTCTTTTTTTTTAATTTTAATTAAAATAAATTTTTGCCACTTTCACGTCTGATCTCGATCAAAATAATTTTCAGTTCAGTTTATAAAACTGAAATTTTGAATTAATAAATAAGCTGCCTGAAATTTAAAATAATAATATACTTAAATTTTTTATAACGTCACAAAATAGTTTTTGGACTTTTTAACTATTATCAAAGAATAAAATGTATGAAAATGTCGCCATTCTGGTAAAAAATCCAATAGTACCGGTAATATATTTTTTGGTTTAAAAGCTGTTTGTAATTGTTCATTTAAAATGTCATTATTAAATAATTCAGTACTGGTAATAAACAGCTCAGTGGAAGTATTTGTTTCTAAAGACATGAGCGAATCGGAAACACTATACACGAGAGAAATTGTAAACAATGAGAATGGAAAACATCTACGCACAATGCAAATATTCCAACAAGTAAGTTTTTATTAATTTTAGATATAATTTTAATTTTCTAGTGACTGAAATTAAATTATTTTTATTAAGTGTTAAAATTTCGTATTTACAGGCGATACAAAATTTCTGATGGAGCGAATGGTGGCACAGCAAATATGGCTCGTTATGTAAAGCAATCTCACGCAACAGAATCGTGTGAACAACCAGAAAAATTGCTTGATTACCGTACACAGGTTTTAAGGTGGATAGTGAAAACAAATCAGCCGCACACAGCAGTGGAAGATAAGGAATTTCATTGGGGCGCCAGATTTGTAGCGAAATGTTAACGCGAAACGGACATATTGCGAATTCGCTTATTAAAATTATCTGTGCAGCTAAATCGGGAAATTATAATATTTTCCTACAGGAACTATCCATTTAATGTCGGTTCCGTACCCGTGTCCCAATCGAGGAACTCATCGAATTGAGTGACAGCGACAGTGACGATTGAAATAGGACTAAGCTATAGACGATCTGGTGAGTAAAATTGTTCCGCAGCAGGCACGCTAATCGTGCGTGATGTGGTGATGTGTTGTTATTATTACAGCACAACAACGAGAGCATTATTAAATATTTTTCTTCTTAAATAGGGAAAGTACAAACTCATAAGCAGCAACTAAAAAAATGAATGCTGCAGCAGCAATCTCTATTTCATCGTCAGCCATTTTTGTTTTTGCCTCTGCGATTTCGCGTCTAGTGTGCCGCAGGTCGCGATTTGGCATGCGATTTGGCGACGCGAATCTGATAGCGCGACGTCTCTGCGACGCGAATCGCGCCTAGTGTGCCACCACCATTAAAGTGTTTATGTAATTATCAATATCATTTTATATCCGCATTTGCTAATTTTTTTAGGTTTTTACAAAATCGCGCCAATCATTGCACGCAGCAACAGCAGCAGTGGCAGCAGCAGTGGCAAAAGCCAAGGCCCGAGCCCGCACCCATATACCGAATAGATTTTTAATGGATTTGTTACATTTTATATACATATTTCATAATTTGTGTAACTGACCACCTGTTGCACGTTTTCCAACACGTTTTCAATTGAGTGTGCCAGTCTAACGCTTATTTCAAACAAAAAAGTGGTGCGACTCATCTGACATTCGAAAATTTACGATCATTAAAATTAAACTTGAAAAAAAAGTCTTGCCATTTACCCCAATCCGAACTTTCCAACAGTGTTTCAAAAACGCGAGAAAAAACTAACCTAAAAAAAAACGTTTATAACTAAGTTTCTTACATAAATTTGCCCTTTAAAGATGGGAAAAAGTATTTTGCACACAAACACGAGAAAAAGTATTTTGCTCACCAAATTGACTTCAGGCGATTCAACATAGTCCACACGCATGCGCAGTAGCAAATTTGCCATTTAACAAGTCGTCATTAAAATAAATATTTATTTATTTATTTATTTTCTATTTTCACTATTTTTTTAACCCCGCACAAAAAGGTGTTTCACTCGCGCAAACAGTGAGCTTTAATTGTATTTCAAGTAGAGTTTTAATTTTTAATGTCAATTTTTCCACGGGTATTTAACACAAGAGGTACAATTTAATGAGGGCAACCCATCACCAGAGAACGCTGAAAGCAGTTTTATCATTCATTTTCATTTTCATTTTAATCTTTTTTCACACACACAAAAAGGTATTTCACTCGCAAAAACAGTAGGTGCATTCAAAAAGTTGAGTGTTAAGGTGCATTTACAATGCAACGCCATTTGGCAGCGCCAAAATCAGCAGCGCCACAATTTCAGTTTTGGCGTCGCCAGTTTTGTTCACAATGTTGTTAACAGGAAATGAAGAGAGTAACATGTCACAAGCAAACATTTTAAAGCAAAGAAATGTAGAACCCAAGATAAGATAAGATCAATTATCCAATTTTTTTTTATGAAAAACAGATAAACAGATTACCTGGCAGTAATAAAAAAGCAAAGAATGTAATGGATTTTGTAAATATTATTTTTCTATGATATTTTATTTAAAATCTTTCTTTATTTTATAAGATTGCATTTGAAACTAATGAATTGCAAGAATATTCACTTAAAAATGGCTTCTTATAATGCATTATGTGAGAAGCCTACTGATCTAGTTCCATTAAAAGATATTGACATACCATACTCGCCTCAACTAATAGTCCAGTTTGTGTCTGTAGGGATGTAGGTGCAAAAGAAATGGTGAGCCATGGAAAACATTTATTCTCCTCTCTGAGGTGAAATATAGATGGGAGCAGCCATCTTGGCTGAAGAACCAGTACACAGATTAAGTACTGTAGCTCAAATGAGAACCTTTACACATGCGCCAAACACTATTACAAATCCAATTGTTTCATAGAAATACAACAATTCATCAACAGTATCTGTGATGACCATATAAAGAAAAAGTTATTTGTTGCTTTAAGCAGGTATAACTTCATTGGCATAATAATATAATTAATCATTTTTAATAATGTATAGAAAACCATTCCAAATCAGCAAAGATCGAGGTATTAAAAATATTTAATAAATGAGATTAACTAATAACAAAATTAAATTATTATTACTTATTTTTTATTATTTCATTTTAGATGTAGGAAATACATTTACAGATCCAGAATTGGCATCAGAAAATATGACTGCAAAACCAATAAGATACACAATGCAAGTAATAATTAATGTTTGAAGTTATCACATACAGTACCTAGTACCATGGTGAATTTATTTTTAGAACTCTGCCCAGCACTGCGCATTCGTCGGCGCCATTGTAGTAAAGAGGGTGCACTATCGAGCAAACACTACGTATTTAGAATCAATTTTAACTATTATCTCGTCTTAATCGGGTATGTATTTGTAAAAAATACTAATTAAACAACTCAGAATTTACGTTTTTATTGTTTAATGTAGGTTTTGAAAATCAAATGGCTATACGCGCAGCATCATCACAACGATTTGCACAGTACCAGTATTTGACGTGAATATATAAATATGATCAAAACATACTATATAACTGTTTAAAGCGTCTGTTATATAATTGATCATTATACGAAATATGTTAGTGACAGTTTGTTTGTTAATTTGGAATTGTCAATATTGTTCCAAACTTTTGCTTTAAGCAAGAGAGCCTTGCCAATAAGTACTCTTTAACAAATCTCCGAAATTATACAGAGACAAACCCAAAGAAAAACCAATAATCCCCGATAAATCACTAGCCAAAGACGAAAAGGGATATGAATAAATCTTTTCAGTGAGACTGTCGGATGAACTTTGGAATTCAAAGTTAAACATCACTTTGCCGGGCCAAAAGCATGTCCCTTAGGAGATTGAAAGTTTTGCAACACGTGTTTCTGTTTTTTCACATGAACGAAGGCACGAGCAGTTATTTAGTGACCCTGATGATTGGAGATCTACACCAGCGTTAAATGTGGGAAAAAATCACACATCAGGCGTATATGTTTCTTTTTTGTATATACAGTAGTAAGACCTTTGATTATTTGTTTTTGAACTGATTATATGATCTTCTGATTACCATGGCTAAAAAATTATAAAATGCGTTTCTCATAAAGGTAGACTGCTTAGAAGTAACATTATATTGTTTGATTTTTCTTTTTTTTTTTGCAGGAATGTTTCTTATCTCCTATCTATTTTGCATGATGAATTTTATTTGAGTGTCGTTATTATAATTTTATTGTTGTAATTTATAATAAATTATTTATTAAATGCTTTAATTAGAATAAATTAGCATTGCTTTTTTAATTTCTTTACTTACACGGTTATATTTATCTTAAAAAATACTTTAAGTTAATTGTATAAGCAGATTACGACTAATGGAGTAACTTTGAACAGTTTTTTTTTTAAACTTGAATAACTTTTTGGTGGATTGATATTTATTTGATCTGTAAACTTTGAAATACTTAGACTGCTCTCTAGGTGTGATGACTGCATTTTGCGTATTTATGTACAAAATATTGCAAAGCGCGAAAATAAATCAGAACTACTGTACAGTACTGCATATTGGACGAGAGCGGGAAAGTAAAGAGCGATCGGTCACATTTTTAGAGACCAGTTTGAAGCGCCCTCTATATCACAGCTGACTTCAAAACAGGTACAGTCAAACCCCTCAAATCCGGACATAGCCACCTCTCAATTCCGGCCAAACGTCTCGGCCCATTTCAATGTCCCCTTACGCTAAAAACTCCCTCGTGACCGGCCACCTCTTAAATCCGGCCACTTTTTCCGAGTCCCGCCTATGTCCGGATTTGAGGGGATTGACTGTAGTTGCAAAATGTTTTAAAAACATGGTAACTAATATTGGTTTTAAAAACAAATAAATATAACAAATTTGCTATATTTAGTTCACATTACAAAAATATAAATTAAAAAGCACACATTAGTAATTGAACTGATATGAAATAATTAATTTGTATTGATTTATTTTGGTTTATATTCAGAAAATAAGCAAGGCAAAATCCAAAAAAAAAATATTGTTTAGAATGCCGGAAGTTTTGGAATAGAAGCTTTTTCTTCAAACACTTAAAAAATCATCAAAAAAACAAGCAATCATCACCAATTAAATTTTCTGAAGATGAATCCAATCGTTGTTCAGCATGATCTCGGAAGTGATGATGATGTACTGTAGTACAAACAGTAGACCGTCATGATGAAACTGTCAACACTGATCAAGAGAGTGAAAGTGATGCACCACTTCAAGTATTCATTTCATCATCATCGTTGTCTTCATCATCATCATGTATGGATACGAACAATGAACATTCAGAACCTGCAACCAAAAAAAAAATGCTACACAAACATTGATTCACCTGACCAACTTTTATTTGGTTTTGGCAAGCTGCTTTTAAAATTCCAACACGTGCAGTTGAAGTTTCACTGAAATTTATTACCTTCATTATCCGAAAAAGTGGGATTGAAGAATTCAAGCTGTCATCGTATTCCTAACTGGAAAACATAATTGCTGCACCGACTTCATTTGTACGCTACGTGATTTGCCGAAAATGTTACGAAATTCGAGAAGTTAATGAATGCTTACTCGACTTCGGGACTGTATATTCTTTTTGGTGCTCTTCATTCGAGCGTTTTAACAGCATTCTGAGAATGCAGAAAACCAACAAAAAAAATTTGGAACCACAGCTCATGAGAAAGTTTTTGCAAGATGTCTCGATTTGTGTCGAAAACACAGAAATTAAAGAAATGCTGATAATCTCGAGCAAGATTCTGGCAGTTTAGAAGAAATGAGTAGTTTCAAACTTACTCTAAAACTGGCACAACAGTCAGCTTTCAATTGCGAATTAGAAAACGAAGATTGGTCGATAAATGATTCGGACATTACAACAAAAAAACCCAAACACGTCAACTTAAGCGACTCCGAGTTGGAAAATATTACTGCAATGTATTGGCAAATGCATCCTAAACAAAAACATCGCTTGCAAATTTCACCAAGTGCAAACAGTTATTCGACATTAAAAATTGTCACAAATTTTTATGGTATAAATAAATCAAGCAGCTATTCATCGTCATTTGTACATGCATATTGGTGTGCAAATGAAGGTCAAAGCACCACGTCGAGTGAAATGAGAGCTGGAAAAATTACAAAATTATTAGTTCACAATTTAGTCATTAAGAAAAAAAATTATAAAGCATGGAATTGCCAATATAAAGTGGTACAAAAAATTAGAAGACAAGCTGGAAGATAAATTTTAAAAACCAATCAAAGCAAAATGGCCAACATATTCAACATATTTGAGGCCGATGTTGATGTCGATGTTGAAAATGTTGATCAGGACCATGATCAGGAACATGATGAAGCCGACAATGATAACAACGAAGAAGATGACAACGAAGATGACAACAACGTTGGACACCAAATTATTTTCGACATAATGAACGAATTTCACCATCCGCAAGTAGATGTCTTAATAAGTGATGCGGAATGCATCATGTGTTTTATAAAAGAAAGTTGTACAAGTCGCAATCAGAATTTCGTCTTTAAAGGAGCGATGGACCCTCATGATTCAGAAGTCATCAATTACGGATATTTGTGTCCAACGTAAGTTTTGTTTATTTATTGATTTATTTTGTATATTAATTTTTTTTAATAATTTCAGATGTAATGCCATCAAGGATGAGCGGGTCCACATTATGTTACAGAAAAGTGCTTAGAAGAAGCTGAAAACATAAGAAAAAAAAGAAGACAAAAAGCACTTAGTGAATTCAATCGATGATGATGAAACAGGACAGATGTCAAAACTAAAAATTTTAAATATTTTTTAAGCAATGAAAGTTAATTAAATAACTTTTAAAGTTAAGTAATTAATTAATTAATATTAACAGTTATAACTGTTAAATAACTTTCATTGCGTTTTAAATTACAATTTAATTACAATTTGATTTCTTTTAAATTTCATAACTTTAAAGTATCAAGTTTAAACTTTAATTTAGAACTTCCTGACGTACAAACTGAACTTACTGTTATTGTGGAATTTACAAATATTACTTTAAATGCAAATGATTATCAACAATTAAAACAATCCATCAATCAATTGCAGGATGAAGGACCAAGCGATTTCGGTTTGTCTGTGTACTTAAGAGTCCTTGATTTTATTTATTACAAAACAGTTAAGACATTAAATGTGTTTGACTTTTGATTATATAAAATTATATAATAAATTATATTATATAAAAATTAAAGTGGCATAAATCATACTCTTGTTTTTAATTTAAGATATATTTTTTTATTCATAAATAAATATTGTTTTACACTTTATATCTTTTTTTCTGTAGTTCTTTTTTATTTTGTGCAACATGCGGTAGAGATGAATTTAGTATTGACATGCTCACCATTCCAAACGATAAACGAGATTTCCGAACAGTTTGCGAAGATTGAAAATTCGGGAACTCTCGTTGTTGTGTATAATCTTAATAAACTGGACAGTGGAGTGACGGAACTGGATTTTGAAAGCAATGAGACAGATGTTTTACTTTCGGAAACCAATGAGTAAAGTAAATATTTATTAAAATTAAATATTATCTAATTTTGTTCTTGTTTTTAGTCTTATTCGTGAACGTTCTTCGTTGCGAGCATACTTTGCCATTTTATATTTAAATCCGGTAATGAAAATTTACATTGGGAACAAAAGTCAGAACGGTTAAACTTATATACGATCTTTATAAACCTGTGTCCTATACGCACACATCAACGAAGTTTACAGCTTGGTCAAAAGCAGACCTGAGAAAATTAGCCAGATTATCGTTAATCGAAGGATGCGTGAGTGGATACAATTTACCTTGAATATGTAGTTACATACAATGATATTATTAACACTTTTAAAATTGTGATCTTTTTTATTTTATTTGATAAATGATTGTAAATGATTACGTATTCATCATTTACAATCAATATTTTTATTCGCACTTTCCCCTCTCATTTTTTAATTTTTATCTCGTACTTTTTCCCCGCACAAAAAAGCGCCATACTCTATCCCATGCGCCTCAGCCGTCGTCATCATTGGTGATTTTCCAGGTTACGGTGATAGCAAGTTATTAAACACGAAGACTGTACCCTTGCACAGTTTTTTTTTTTTGAAATTCTTAGTCCGATTAAAAGTGTGGAAAAGTGTTAGTGTTTGTCAATCGAAAAATATTTCGTCTAGACACATTTAAAATGGAACTAGAACTTGATTCAGTTGTAAACCACTTTTGTCCAAAAATGTATGGTTTTTCTAAAATTGGAATAACCCATAGATTGGTTTTGAGTGCACTTCATATAAATAAAAATACAAAAACAGCCCGAGCACTCACAGAAGATAGTATTCCCCAATTTACAATTGTACACCCAAAATTTAAAATAGGAGACTATACAGTGAGAAAAGTCTGTGAGAAACCAACTTTCAATTACACCAAAAAATTAATGAAAACTAAGTAAATTTGCCAAAGGAGATTGAATTATTAAAAAAATTATTTTAAATGTTCCTCCACCATTGTGTAATAATTTTGATAAGCCCAGTAAAAATTTAACTGTTGATAGTTACGGTACTTAAGTAGATTTAATGATTAATTTGTTCTGTATTGTAACATTTTGTGTTGGCGTTCATGAACGCTTCTGCCCAAGCCATTGTCCAGGAGAAAAGGAAGTATTACTACTGTCGCGAACCGGGCCACCTTAAATTCTGAAAAAGACCCACTTCCTCTCCTCGGCCGAGGACAAATTCACAGCGAAAATAAATCGCTTAAGACAGCGAGGTACAAACAAAAGTCTAAAAAAGTAAAAAGTTTTAGTTCAAAAATAACATCTTTATTAGCTACTAAAAAGTCTCATTTTAAAAGGTCATTCTCGTACTCTAGAAAGTAGAAAGAAGTTATAAAAAATTCGTGCAGACAACACAAGATGTGACGTCAGGACGAAGAGGGGAGAGGAAGGCGCCCGCGCACCACGTGTGCGCAAGGAGGTGCCATTGCTGTTTACTGTGGAAATCAAGATGGCGAACGTAATGCAGCTATGGGAAGAGACGCCAGTTTACAAGGGATACCGACTAGTAGGCGACAGCAATTTCGTTAGAACAGCCGAAATTCATCTCGGGTATACGCCAAGAAAACGAGACGGCAAGTGGGCAATTGGACTGAGCAAAGGAGGGCAGACGGCCGAACAACTCGAGCGGCTGTTAAGGAACTTTATGGCGCCGACAAGTGCGAAGACCATTTTGCACATAGGCACAAATGATATCCTGAAATGGCACCGAAAACACCGTTCAGTCGCGTACCAGCCAGGCAAGATGCCGGAACGCGCAGACCGAGTAATAAGGGCGGCAGGGTACATAGAAATCATCGACAGACTCTTAGACCGTCTAACCATGAACGGAGGAACGGTGTTATTATGCACTCCAACGCCCATCATGCGACACGTTCGGATCCCAGTAATGCGAGAAATCACCCGTAGTTTGGCCACGTGGATGGTCGCACGCTATTTCGACAGGCCAAATGTCACCGTGATCAATACATGGAAGGCGTTTATCAAGCCCAGGGGTCACGTGCCTCATGTCGAATACTACGAACAGCATACCCTGAAGAACAAATTTCCTAAAAGTCCTCTATACGTCGCGGACTGTAATGAAGATGGCTCTTGGCCAGAAAATGTAAGTTTTTTTGTTTTTTTTTGTCATAGCAAAGTTATAGGAACTTACAAATTCTAAATTATCTTATTCTACCTGCAAATACCACCGCAATCAACACCAACAATTCTAAATTAATTACATTTTTTCTTCTATTATTTCATTGGTGCAGAACTGTTAAGTTGGAGGAGGAACAAATGATGCGAGTAAAATTTAGAATAGTTTGATAAGTAAATAGTAATCATGCACTTGACCAGGTCGCCATGGATGCGTTTCGGTGGATTACTGGAGTTTGGTGGATTACAAGTGATGTTTTTAATTTTTTTTTTTTAGTAAGTTTCAATTGATAAAACTTGAACAGGCACTGGAAAATGTTATCACATTTTTTGCAGTTGAAATGGCGAGTCACGTTGAGTACAAGGACGATGCCACTTACAATTTAACACTGCTGCGCAAGTCTGATAGAAAAAGACCACGACGCTATCTGCGCACATAACCGAACTGCTAACCAGCAGTCACGGGCTCGCGCATCATCCCTATCGAATCCCCGAGCCTACAGACGGGAAAGAAAAGCATCAAATTCACCTTCAAACTAATAGCATCTGAATTAGGTACTTCCCGGGAGCGCTTGAGTTGCTAGACATTTCATTTTCTCGCATCCTAGTGACACCAGTCAACATTGCGACTTCCAACAGTCACTTGTGACGAAAAATTAATTTAATTATATTCTCGATTTCATTTATCATTTGACCTTTCATATCGTACTGTATTACAGTATTATTGTAGCATTTAAATGTAAATTTTATTTTTAAATATTTTAAATGTTTTGAAATAAAACAACGATCAACACGTCCCCAAAAGCTCTTCGTCGACTGTTTCGTTTATACGTTTAATGAACAAAAACCACAATGGCTGAAGCGACACCGATCGCACAATTGGACTATGTAGACATTATCGAGGTGTGCGTGGTCAACGTCGACTCCAAGGACCTTGTGCCAGACAGTAGCCAGCAACAGGTCATATTAACTGCCCATAAGGCAGCGCTATTTTAAATTACCTTTTACTATAAGAGTTCCGGTGGTGGACGGTGAAGGAAGGGGTATTTTACAAACTGTAATCACCTTTGGGGGTTGGAAGAAAAATAAAAACCCATTTGTAATATCACAAAAGGCCTGATCATTTACGCCACCTACAACCAAAACCACACGTGACAGGAACCATTTTGAAGACCCACATTGGGTTGTCAACTTCTCAGACAGGTAAGTCGACATATTTTCGCGACAATAATAAAACATTTGTTCTACCCCGTGTACCTTTTAAATCATAATAAGACAATCGAGAAAATAGTGATAATAACAGTGATACCTTGCCAGAAAACCATTTGATTAATGATAATGAAGACTCCCAATTTAATGACAACAATGATAAAATGGATTACACTTTCAATGAAATAGACTTTGATTCTAGTTCATCTGAAGACAGTGAAAATAATTTTTTAACTTCAAAAGAACAAACTAGAAGCTCATTGGAAGAGCATTGTTCTAAATTAATTACATTTTTTCTTTTATTATTTCAATCAATTTTTAAAATTTCTAATTCAGCCATTCAAACACTTTTACATTTTTTGGTGTTTTTAATGAATACTGTGACTGGCTGATATTAATATTACTATATCATGAAATGTAATTTTTGTTCATAAATCGACATCAACAAATTCCCGTGCAAAATTAAATCGATATGAGACTCTACTGTAGAGAAATATTTTGATACAACTAAGATGAATGATTATTTTTGAAAGTGGATTGAAGTTATGCACGTGAAATTGACATTTTTAGTCAAATGTACAGATCGAGGAAATATTTTTAACATTATTCCAATTATTTTTAAAGTCTATTTATGAGAATTAAAGGCCACCAACAAAACAAAAATAAAAACATAAGAACAGCCATCAATGCTGCAGACACCAAACAATATAAAAAGAAAAACCAGAACTCCAAATCCAAACCAAAAGAAGCAAGAAAAAAAGAAAAAAAGATAACCAGGAGATCCTATTGTTCCAACTACTTAGTTATCAACCCAGAATAAACAGATTACCTAGCAGTTATAAAAAAAAAGCAAAGAATGTCATGGATTTTGTAAGTGACTGTAAATATTATTTTTCTATGATATTTTATTAGATTGCATTTGGAACTAATGGATTGCAAGAATATTCACTTAAAAATGGCTCTTATAATGCATTATGTGAGAAGCCTACTAATCCAGTTCCATTAGAAGATATTGACATACGGTACTCGCCTCAACTAATAGTCCAGTTTGTCTCTGTAGGGAAGTAGGTGCAAATGAAATGATGAGACATGTAAAACATTTATTCTCCTCTCTGAGGTGAAATATACATGGGAGCAGCCATCTTGGCTGAAGGACCAGTACAGAGATTAAGTAGCTCAAATGAGACAACCTTTACACATGTGCCAAACACTATTACAAATCCAGTTGTTTCATAGAAAAACAACAATTCACCAACAGTCTCTGTGATGACCATATAAAGAAAAAGTTATTTGTTTGCTTTAAGCAGGTATAACTTCATTGACAAAATAATATAATTAATCATTTTTAATAATGTATAGAAAAATATTCCAAATCAGCAAATTGGAATTCATCCAGATGAATTTTCTCCATCTAAAATGTAAAAATATTATTTAAAGATTAATTAATTTTACATTTAGAAATTTACCTACATTCAGGTTTTTTGTATTTTACTACTAGACTTCTTTTTTTGTTCATGATTACTTATTTTTTATTATTTCATTTTAGATGTAGAAAATACATTTACAGATCCAGAATTGGCATCAGGAAATATGACTGATAAACCAATAAGAGACACAATGTAAGTAATAATTAATGTTTAAAGTTATCACATACAGTACCTAGTATTTTAATCTTTTTTTATTATAAAATGTCTTTATAGGTTTTTCAGAGTAGGAATTTAGTCAACAAAAGCATTCCAAAACTATTTCATTTCACACTTGAAATTCAATCATGTAAGATCAACCAGGCACTTCTGGAGTTAGCAGTGGGAGCAAAGTTTTATGGAATCTATTACGAAGAAGAAAGCAGGCGTTTCAACAAAGCGTACTTCAAGGAGCATTCACGAAACGATTCTGGAGTTAAGCTCGCAACGTTCTGCAGAACGAGAAAGTAAAGAAAATATTTTGGCTGAAATCGAGTTGAAAAAACTTAAATTAGATGAAGAAAAATTCAAATTTGAAAGAGAAAAATGGGAGTTTGAACGTGATAACAAAGTAAGCGATGAAATACGTAAACACAAACATGACAAGGAACTGTTAGAATTGAAGATTAAGCACCTTGAGCTGCAACTAAAACTCAAGCAAAATACGGAAATTGATTTGTAATTTTTTATGCTTGTACGATATTCATGACTGGAGAAAAAATACTATATTCACGGTAAATTCGAGTTATTAGTTTAACAAATTTTGTAAAATTTTATTAAGTTTTGCGAAAAACGTGAAATGCTTGCGAAGTTTTTATGTTTTTTTTGATAAATTTGTCAAATTCCGAAAAGGTTTTTAAGAAATGTGTAATATTTATGCAAATTTGTGCAAAACATCTGAAATGTTTGACTAATTTGTACACAATTTGTGATATTTTACGTACTTAAGTATGACTAATATAAAATTGACTTGGCAATGGGCGTGGGCGAATTGATTCAGAGGTTTCCGTAGGAAATGCAAAATATAAATGCAGAAATGCAAAAGGTGCTGTACCAAATATAGTAAAGACATTTTTTTGGGATTTATTTGTGGTTTTTTACATGAGAAGCAGTGATTTATTGAACACATTTTTTTGGACTTAAAACATTTGAAAACTTCATATTTGTATTAAACAGGTTTGTTTTGAGCACATTTTAAAATTGATGA
>JAQFZP010000970.1:0-24426 GCA_034695745.1 Geophilus truncorum | reverse complement strand
ACAATACCAGATAAGACATTTACTTTCACTTGCAATCGTTAGTTGTCACTGCAAAATTGTATCACAACAAAACTAGCACAAAAGTGCTAAGTCGAAATAGACTCATATTTTAATTTTCAGTTGAAATTCTGGTTCACATTATTCAGTAGTTTTTACAACAGATCCATTTAAATAAACGCATCAATTCATTTGCAAATACACTTAACATCTGTTTTAGTTTGTGTTATCAAATGAGTGCATTGCGCGAACAGCTTTTCATATATAAGGATTACTCTTGCTGTATGTAGTAACTTGAACTAATTAATACATGTATCATTAGTCCAAGGTAGAAACAACGTTGTCTGGCCTCTTAAAATTAAGAAAACGAGCTCAAATTATGATATGTTTTGTCTAAGCCATTTATGAGCTTCCGTAAGTTTTCTCAGGTATAGATGCTTCTGTAAAGACCTTTGACACCACTTTAAGATGGCGGTTGTTGTTGTTGTTGTTGCATTAAGATGGAATATCGGCCGTGAGGGCCATTTTCCAGTAAGGGCTGGGTAAAAAAGAGTTAGAAGCGTTTGGTAACCGTGATGTACTTGGCCGTACCGCGCAGGACGGACGGGACAAGGTGAGGCGGGAACAGTGGATGGAGTCTAGGGGAAAGATGGCGGTTTTCGATACCGGTAATTCAAACATAATAAATTGGTTCAGCAGAAAATTTCACATGTTATTTTTCTGTCATTCTAACACCCTTATTTTTTCACGTCACTCAAAAAACATTACTCAAATTACATGAAACCAAACCAAATAAAATAATAAATTATTTTTATTTTTATTTTTTTGTAGTTAAATTTAAAGACACTGGATGAATCGTACGAGGAATAATTGGATGAAAATCTACTTAATTTGTGAAACCAGACAGTCAAGTTTATTATTACTTCCATCGCAACATTTGGCGACCGTAAAACTATTCAATCATTACAGAACAAGTGAAAAATCAACAATTAAGGTAAGGTTAATTATTTATTTATTTATTTACATTACTACCGTATTTATTGGTTGACTGATTTACATTTTATGAGCGGAAATGAGGTGATTAGTTGACATTTTTGAAAGTTGTAGAATTATAGCTTTGGAGTGTGTTAGGGAAATATTTGACTGTAAATTGGATTATTTTATACAAAACTTTACAGATGTTTCAATACTACCGTACTGTTAATTTTAGCGTACAATGTTAGTTGTGGTTGACTTGCTTTTCCTTCTTATCTGTAGTACATATCTTGAACAGGCGTTAATTTGTTTGGAATAAGATGATTGCATAAGTCAAAATGGTGGCTAAAATCTAGAAACAAGAGTTGTTCTTATGGTAACTACGGTACATTTTAAACTACCGTATTTTACTACTGATGAAAGAACCTTACACTTAATATGCAGTGGGAATCTACCAAGAACAAATCCGCAACATTAATTCCAATATTTGCAGATAGAAAATGGAAATTAAGATGGTTATAAATTTGAGTTGCCTAGAATAAAACAAAATATTCTAGATCATTAGTCATTACCATACATAAATAATTCCTTTCTTTTTGGTTTATCGTGTGAATAATATTTACTTGAGGAGTGCATTCAGGGATAAATGAAGTAAAAGTTTCAACAATAGCTTTGCCCTGTCGCGGATAAAAGGGACACGGCATTATATTTATTTGGAAAATTTCGAAATCAATAATTACTTTTTTGTAAATTTGCGCTGCGTCGCTGTACAGAAGTTGAAGCCGAATAATTTCAATGATTGCATTGAACGTGTACGAAGGTCTCGTCCAATCACCAGTTGTGACTCGAATTGTCAAACATATTCTAGCTGTGGTGTTAATCCACAAAATAAGTAGAATTGCTGAAAATGCTTTCGACACTTGACAGGTCAATTTCTTTCCTTTTTGGAAACGCTTTTCCACTTCTGTCATGTCGTGAACTGTAATAGTTCTGTTGATTTGCAGTTTCTTTGAAATTTGGTCTTGGACGTCTTGAAAATAAATGGCTAGCGAGTCACAAACGTGAGAAAAGAAGCAGTATACTAAAGTGACGAAGTAATCGGTCACGATAGTTAAGAGAAGTTGAGAAAAGACAAAATAGATGGAAAATCCGCGCAGTAAATCTCGTCTTTCACAGGGTGTCTTTGACATGAATATATAAGCACAAGTCCAAATTCTGTGAGTTTTGTTTATTAAAACTAAAGTTATTTTCGAAACCATTTCCAACAAGTGCAGTATGGATACTCCAACCACTTTCACTATCAATCTTTTCCACAATTTCTTCGAACTCACTCGCAGTGCCGGAAGTGGCGACAATTGCGTTAAAATGTCGGAAAACGTTTCTTTTTTGATGAAACACAGAATGTGTACCGGAATTGCCACCGACATGGGCAGAAGATATGTAATCGAACCTATGGTTGTTGCTGTGTCCTTTCTGTTAAACACAATCAATGTAACAACGACTGTAACTAGGATGTACAGAAGTGCAGCGAGTTGGCAAATAATTTGCAAAATGAAGACAAAATTTAAACAAATAGATCTTGAATATACAGAGTTGAATGCAATATGTATTCCAAACAGTTGAAACGTGCGTTTTATGAGTGTGTTTGATTTGGAGATGTAGTTTTGGTTTTTGCTACAAAGCATTTCGTCGAGGAGAAGCGGTGACACTTGAGATACGGTGTTGTTCTTACTGTATTCAGAGTGATTATAAGATTCTGCTATGGAAACTGTTTTGATATTGATAGTGCATTAAGCGATTTACATCAGCGTCGTATCGATTATGTCATTTCCGGACACTGGTGATTACGTTATCACGATATTGATGTTCCTATAAATTTGAAAATATATACAGTAATCGCATTTATTGATTTCTGTTGCAAATATGTACCGAGGAAAATGTATAACATATGTTGTACAAACATTAATTTAACTATGCTGAATGATGCAATTAATTTATTCCTGGTTTTAGCAAATTATTATTTTTTGTTTGAAACAAAATTACAGCAGCCAAAGCCTAAATATAAGTTGGTAAAGTTACAATAAATTACCGTACTACAGGAGAAGAGAGCAATATATTGATATACGGTATTTATTATTATTACACAGTACATAAAAAAAAAACACTCGGTGACATCAAAACTCGCTTGTAGTTTGTACCAATTTTTCTATTTATTGCGTTTGAAATAAAACAATTGCGTATGTCAGAATAGTGGCAGCTACCTGGAATTAACATTTTGTATTGACGGTTTTCATTGCAATAATACGATTTTCTTACATTTAAAATACAGTGGGAATCGACAATGAATAAACCAGAAACGTTAATCCCGACTTGCTTCGACAATAAATGGAAACTAAAATGATTGTAGATATTTTTTGCCTGAAATGCAAAAGGCAAAATCAAATTATATGGGTTAAACTTTATAAAAATTTAACTAACAGTGGAACCCGTTTATCATATAACGTTTTGCTAGGGACCGGCTTGAGAATGACGTTATAACCGAGTTGACGTGATAACGGAGTATCTTCTAATAACGCTTACATAGCCGGAGAAACAGAAGTGTTACGTTATAACAGGGTTTATGCTGTAACGAGTACGTTATAAACGGGTTCCACTGTAATTCTATTTACTTCGTCATTATTTTTCGGAATTATTGATGTGAAGTGTTCCCTGATGGACGAACTCTAGAATTAGCAAGTTTAAAACAACTATGTACTTGTAGTCTAGAATGTTTAATTTTACACTCGCTTACATTGCTTGCTATATTTGCAGCATCACTATACAGTAAATAGAATCTAACGAGTTCAATAACTAGATTTATTATTTGGTAGCTGTGATTCCAACCCATCATTGTAGAAAATTTGATACCCACGCATATTTTGACGATACTGCGGATCCAAAAGAACAAAAGTAGTGGGGAAAACGCCAGAGATGTCTCGTTAATTAGTTCTTTTCCTTTTTGATAGTTTTTTTCGATCTCAGTCAGGTCGCTGACGTCCACTCTTTTACTCGTTTTCAACTTGGCTATTATTTCCTCGTCTACTTCTTGAAGATAAAGCGCGAGCAGATGACAAATGTGCGAAAACAAACAGCAGATAAACAAATCGAACAACTCGAATATGATGGTTTTCAAACATGTATGCAAGACTAAAAGTACAGCAAAGTAGTTGAAATGTTGTCGAGTTTCACAAGCAAAACTTAAGAAAAAAAATTTGCACATATATGGCAACGTAGTCTCGTCCGAAATACTCAAACTCACGAACAGAACTATTTGCACTGCGTGCAACAAGATAATGGCAAAGATTCGAAGCAATAGGTTTTTCCATTTCTTTTTTGAATATTTTTTAATAAACGGTGACGACGATAAATTGGTTAAAACACTCGCAATTGAGCTTCGTTTACGGTAAATTACTAAATACGCAATTAACGACGTAAATACCTGGAGAGAATAAACTACCGTGGATATGCTGTGCACTATTGTGAGGTTGTTTGACTGATGGCTTACACAAATTGCAGCTGTTATGTGGATGATTAAAAGTACTTGACACAGGATTAAGCAAGTCGTTAGAATGAGTGTACATTTCTGACGTATTGGATTGTTCCGTTTTGTGCTAATGTCGATTCCGAATGATAAAAATATGCAATGAAAAATGTTTTGCGACTTTAGTTTGTAGTTTTCATGTTGAATAGAAAACATGGTTTCTCTTGTGAGTTGTCTTGCAATTTAGGTAATACGGTACGGTAATAAAATGGAATCGATTAAAGTACGGTAATTTACTGTTGCGTGTAAATATTGACTACGTATGTGATAAATGTTTTATTCAGTAATGATGCATTTGCAACAATAAATGGCTTGTAAACAAGACTAAGTCATTAGGTTAATATTGTGCACTTAACACGTTAGAGCAGTAGTTCTCAAAGTTCCTCGTTATAAGGAATTATTTCAAAGTTTTGTCTATGTCAAGCGTGTACTAATTCGTTTCGATATAACGAACCAATTTTTCAGTCCCTTGAAGGTCGTTATAACGAAGTTCGATCTGTGTTAATATTCAATACATAAATAAATAATGTATTGACAATTTAAGCTTAATTAAAAAAAAAGCATTTATAAAATAATTAAATTATTATTTAATTTAAAATCTCATTTTTTTTTTAAGTTAGATGGGTCGCAAAATTTTGGTGATCTAAAAAGTGGGTCGCGATGCTGAAAAGTTTGAGAACCACTCCGTTATAGAAGAGTTGTATTAAAAGTAGCAAGATAAGCATGAACATACAAATATATTCTTGTTAATGTATTTGAAGTAAAATGGTGGTGTATGTTAAAACGGTTGCCATCACCTGAAAGTCTACTGTTAAGTGTAAACTTCTAAGAAAATTATTTAGACATTTGAATTTACAGTCAAAATTCAAGGCGAGTCGACAATGAATACATTATTCAAACATTAACAGCAAGTTGTGTTGAAATTTAGCTGGCTATAAATAATAAAAGCCTATACGGTAATCAGAAAGGAAACATGAAATTGTAACAACAGATGCAGTTTATACCGTATACAGTATAATTAAAAATACATGGTAAAATATTATCAAACCGAAAATAATGTGTAAGCACTTTTCGAGGTTTTGGTTTATGCGATGTTTCATTGCAATTCAAGTCTAACTCATAAATTGTAAAAAATCGTTTTATAAGAAGTGTTGATCGTGAATAATCCTCACGCATTGACAAAAGAATGATTTTTCAAAGGTTTGTGGTTTGAAATTTTTTCCAAGATACTAAAGCATTTATCTTCAGCACACAATAGTAAGGGTAATGAGTATGTAATTACTACGTATATAAATATTTACTATGTAAGGAAATAATCAGTCTATATTTAATGATTAAATTTTTTTAACGATAAGTTTTCGAGAGCAGATAATTTATGATCATTTGACTAATTGAAGATATGATTTGAAACTGATATACTACAGTAGAGTGACGTTGTTTGGTTTTTAACTGATTGATATGCAAGTGTTTAAAGGTATATGCTCAAATAGTCACATACCGTACTACAGATTTTCAAATTTCAATTTACAGTTCGTTCACATAGTACCATATACAGTATAGACTACAGAGCTATATGGGAGTGCCAATTTTGTGTAAACGATGAAAAAAGGAGGTGCACTTATCATTTTGTCGCGAACTGTATTCCTACATTGAATAAAGTGAAGCGATACACCCTATCTTTTGTTATTTCTTATTAATTATTATACAGGGTACCGTATTTAATAAGTCTGAAACTAAAATAAGGTCTCTTCTCGATTGGATGAAATAATAAGCATATGTGTAAAATTAGTGCTATATAGCACTGATTTTATGTGACATCATGCATATAATCATGCAGTTTAGGATAAATTATCCTAAAGTTGAAACAGAATTAAAATCTTGCTTTAAGTGGTTACGGATTTAGTGCACTATTTAATCAATACCGGTAATCAGTTTTAAAAGAGACTTTGCGGAAAATTGACTTATAACGTATATTATAACGTATAAATTATAAATTCCATGTTAATCATAAGTTTAACAATGAAATTTATAAGTTATAAACATAAAAACGATTGTTGCTTATGATCCCGCAGTCGTCTCTATTAAACTTATAACGTGCAATTTATAATTTTACATTGTATGCTAATTTTCCGTAAGTGTTGTTGTTATTTGTGCGTTTCAGCAGCAAGTAGGCACAGAGAACAAACACAACACACATGGGGTACAGTGGCAACATAAACTGTAAACAATAAGTAGAATACTCACTATTCTATTCTATTTCAATTTTAATCAAAACTGCACTCTAAATCTTGTACCTTAATGTTTGATACTTTAACGATTGTACTGAGAAGAACCTTAAGTGCTCTGAAATGACTGCGCCCTAACGTTTAAACTTTACGGTTACAGTCTAAAGAGTATATTGTACATAAATTATTTCTTTGTATTATTATAATAATTGTACTTTACTCGATTGTACTCTTAACGACTTCAATGCAACAGTGCTCTAACGTTTATATAATATTATAATGACTATTATATTATTATGACTATAAACTATATTTATTGACTCTAATATAGGAGCTTGTACAAATTACGGAAGTGACATTTTGAGTATATTAAACCGATAACGTCACGCAAACATTACGCACTGTCACGTGATCGTGAGAGTGCGTAGAAACTCAAAACGCACGAACATCAACAAGGGTCTACTGATTTTCTAAATTATAATAAGTATCGTGGATCACTTCGCACTTTACATAAATACAAACAACAATAAACTTTGTATTTATAACTAATAACTATAAAATTCATCGTTGAACTTTTTATTATAATAAGTCAATTTCTCGCAGACCCCATTTACCAAAACAACAAAAAACCACCAATTGATTGTTTTCTGCAGTCAACAATTAAGTTGAAAAAAAATGGAATAAAATTTCTACGAAAACTGCAAGAAAAAACGTTGAAAAAAAAAGGAATAAAAATGTAAATGCGTCCGGAATTGTCATTTTTTTGTCATTTCAGTTCAGTTCAGTTCGGTCGTCGCCGTCGCCGTCGCAGTCGCGTGAAGACTGAGTTGTTGACACTGGATGAGTGATGGGGGCGGAGGCCCCGAGGGGGGGCCGCGAACGTGCAAGGTGAGGAGTGGGGCGAGGCACACAATTGACAAGAGAAATGTTCATTCACCAAACTACACTCTAATGAGCCGTGAACAATTCCGCCAGGGGGAGGACGGCGCCATGATGGAAACCCCAGAAAAAAAAAAAAAAAAGGCGGGAAAAAATTTCAGATGTAAGACGAAGAGGAAAAATAAGAAATAAAAAAAAAAAAAAAGAAAAAAGGTGGGGAGTGTCGAACAGGCGAAAGCACTTGCAGGGAATCTATTGTGGACTCGAATATTGATTAGAATTGGTATTTACCACTTGAAAAATTGTTTAAGATGGAGAAAACAAAAATGACAAGGAAAAAAAAATCTTTTGATTGTTTGTTACAACAGTTCCAACTGATTTCGGTACTTTAACACATTGTTTCATCCATTACTTTGTTTACCTCGTTGTTGTTGTTTTAAAACAATTATCCAAACTATTAATTAACTACATTTTGCACCTTTAAACCATTGTTTAATACTTGTTAAATCGATTGTTTTTAACAATGTCATAATTCAAGTTTTGTTTATCTTTAATTTAACTGTATAAAAACATTGTTTTGAATGATTTCAGCACTTTAAAACATTGTTTCCTCCATTACTTTGTTTACCTTGCCGTTGTCATTGTTTTAAAATTAAGTTTTACAATGAAACAAACTATTTGTTAACTACATTTTGCATCTTTAAAGTTTAAATGCATTGTTTAGTCCGTGAATCGTTTGTTTAATTTAAGTTGATTGTAGGTGGCATCCCATGATGCTTGGTGCTTTTGAGTTCGCAACACCCCCTCTCAATTTAAGCACATACAAATTTCTCCCATTTCTCACTTTTATGTTTGTTAGAAATTTCCAACTTGTTATTGTCCTATTAATAAACGTTTCATCTCCATGACAACCGACTCAATACATTTCCATAGCAACTCGACTGACCTTTCTCAAGGAACCCCGTGACGTCACGGCGCGGATAAAAGGAAATAATGCGCATTGTGTGCAACCAAACAAATCACTTCAACTTGTTGAAAACAACTTGGATGCAATATTTTTCCATCCCCATTGCCGCCCCCGCCCACACCCCCACCCCCTAAACACCCACTTCCCCCCCAACAAGCAACAACAAAAATATACATTAAAAAAAAAAATTATAAACTACTCATAAAAAATTGCCTGACTTTCAGGGAATAGGTGTGTTTTAACAATATCAACAAAAAAATTAATGGTAATGTTTACCAATATATAAAAAAAAAAAACCTAAATAACAGTAAAAAATTTCGTTACTATAAAAATTAGTTTTTTTAATCTCCAGTAGAATAAAACTCAATTTAATAAAAACTTAGTTTAACTTACGACAAATTCCATTAGCCCAACAATCACACATTAAAATTTATATAAACAAATAAAGATACAACTAATTCAAACACAAATAATAGATGGCGTCATGACAATACGTAAAAATGGGATTTCAATGATGTTAAAAAAAAAAACTAAAAAAAATTACTTAAAACTCTAAAAAAATGTGATACTTTTTTTTTACAATCGTTTTACAAACCCACCAAAAAACCCCTTAAACCCACCTCCCACATCTTTGGGTGTGTGAAACCGAGGTGGTGGTGGTGGGGGGATTTGAGGTGTGAGTGTGTGTAATGGCGAGGAAAAAAGAAATTTGTGCTCACAGTCGACTTGGGGTTCGTCGATCCGCAAAAAATGCTGATCTAAGAGATCCCACATCACCTGTTTAATATTCCCATCAACCCAAATAAATCAAACTTGGTGGCACATGCGCATTGACAAATCGTCGCCCATTTTCCTCCCATCTCGTGCCAACCCTTTTCCCACCGCCAGGTGGAGCCCTCGGTCTCTTCTCTCTCCACTGTGCGCGCTATTGTTGCGTTAACAATACAAAGCCTGATCGCGCAGCCGTCTCCGCGCTAAAAGTAGTCCTTTTCACCGATTGAGATTGTTTACCCGGGGTTTGGTAATCGACGATTAACCCACAACTTGCTGCTATTGATTGGTGCAACGAGAAATAAGAGAATTTGAAAGAGTGGTGCTTACCGTGCAATGCTCGATCCGCATATTTCGTGAGGAAACAATGTCAAAGAGCAAACACTCGAGACGAACTGGGAAAAAGAAATAAAATGTCAATATATTGTTGAGTGCAATACGTCGGGCAAGGGATAATACATTATGTTACAATATATATCTACATGGTACATGGTATAATTTGATACTATTGTTAGTTTAATAATGTCTTTTAAATAAAGTTCATGCATCACCAATAACAGCTAAAAGAAAAAGTCGTTGAAATGACATTGGTGAGTTATAAACATTGTTGAAAATTAAACTTTTGCATTGTTTGAAATGTCTAAAACTCGTCTCGAATCAATTTCATTGTTGATGACAATAATTGCATTGTTAAAATTATTATCTCACAGCAAGAAATACAAGTAATTTTTCAAAATAATATAATAATAATAATAATAATAATAAAAACATAATTGTTAACTATAATCAATTCAACTGTTCAACAACGTCAAAAACATAATTGCAAACTCATTTGCCTCATTCCACCGGGACCGTGATCCCCACTCCCACCCCACTCCCACCTCCACTCCCACAACAATACGCACAAGAACCACAGGCAGGTCTTGCATTTCTTTTTTTAGCCTCTTAATCACTCCATTTGTGCATCAAAGAAGAAAACCCACTCCCACAACCCAATACCACTACTCGTGGGTTCCTCCTCTCCTCTTCGTGGAACTCATTGTCCTCCCTCTCTTTAATCTCCTTATCAAGATGGACAAACATAATGGACGCCGCGTCACAAAAGACCTCCGAACCGCGCATGCCCAGCGTCCCCGGCCACTAATTACTGCAATTGCACGAAAAAATGGACAAAAAGCGGCATATTTAACGATTCTTTACAAAAATCGTCCAATGCGCCCCCCTTCCCCGCCATTCTCATGACCCCCGATCTAATCTGGCAAAGGTCACGTGACCGGATGTCCGCGACAATGCCAGTAGAGCGAGGCGTGGTCGACTATTCTTGCCGGTATTAACGACACAATGCGAGAGTCGCTAAGAAAACCGGAATTACTCATCCCAAATTCCAAACATGGACGCCGTAACTGGGCCAAACCCGAATTCGTGGTGGAGAGTGAGTGGAGACTCACTACTCCAGTACTCCCCCTCGTGCAGCCATTAGACATTTACATGCATGACAAGATGGCGACATTTCATTTTGCACTTCTAAGTTTTCAAGTTTTCAATTTTAATTTTTTTTTTTTTTTAATTTCTTATTTTGCAGTTACAATTTGTTTTGCGAGTTTTGTGGTATTTGATGCATTGGATTTGAATATATTAGAAGAAAATGACCAATCACAAAGTTAGCATTGTTTAATTTAATAATTCAAAATCAGATTAAAAACAAAAAATTTAGAAATTCCAAGTTAAGAATTCAAAAATGAAAACTTATCAAACCAAAAAAATTCAAAGACTTGACAATTCAAACTCAAATTCCCAATACAAGTCAAACCCCGCTTTAACAAAGTGCGTTACAACAAATTCCTCTTTATAACAAATTTTATTTTGACTTGATTGGTTGTCTTATACCCACCACGTTAAACAGTTTCGTTATAACCAAAAATACACATTTCTCCCAATACAAGAACACTTCCGGCTAAAAGAATAAAGATTTATGCATAAAAATGACGAAGTTATGAAGATACCATTTTTCATTGTTACCTGTACTACTACAATGAACAGACAGCTTGTTCCTTGATTATTACCAATAACAATAATGATGTCACTAAACACCTGATATGTGCTATATCATCAGCTTGAAGATTTATTGTAACCAATTCATTCGTTATGATGAAATATTAGTCAAAATTTGTCCCCAACTAACAAATTCGCTATAACGAAATTTCAAAATAACGAATTCTCCGTGGAGTTCGTTAAAACGAGGTTTGACCTGTATTCAAAATCAAATTCGAACCCATCACTTGGCTTGACTTTGCGGTATCCTTCATGTCTTGTCTCCTCCTCGAGTTATGGCACCAATAAACCCATTCCCCGTCCCCAACACCCACAATAAGCAAAACAAAACAAAACCTCAATTACGTCATCCCAAACAACCGATACCATCAGCAAACCCGCAAACCCAAAAATGCGAAACCCCGCATCAAAAGAACCCGCCGAGCCCGCCAAACAATGTTTCCAACAAACGACACTTTTGTTTTAACCGCTCCCACTCCTCCCTCTAACGGATTACTCGAGATTTAAATAAAACTCCATTGTGATTGGTCAGTCGTGTGGTTTGGGGAAAAACAAGTGAGAAAATAACTTCAAACGACGCCGAATGGCGCACAACGCGTAACAACGCCGATAATTATCAGCCGCGTTTGTTTCCGACCAATAAAACGCTTCCCCCGCGGCCCTCGACCCCCTCTCCCTCTGCCGTCAAACTTTGCTTTCCCTCTTCATTATCCACTTTTCCCATGCAAGTGTCTCACTTCGATTATCTCCCATGACCGATTCCATGGTTGCGCATTGAACTATGGGACCCCTTGGTCGCCATCTTCGAGATGGGGGTTGGGGTTGACGGTTATCCATCAAGTGGGTGACGGCATGTGACCCACTAGCCTCGTTCCCAAGGGATCGGGGTTTGGGTTGATCGGGTCTTGTTGTGGGTGGTGGTGGTTGTAATGCATCAAATAGCGGCCATTTTGGTTTTTGTGGAGATTTTATAATGTGTTATAATGGGGGATTCCTGCTGGAAGTTGATTATTTTTTGCGAGGTGTTGAGTAAAAAGCAACGTAAACAATGCAAAGGGTTAGATATGCTCGAAAATCTCGTCAACAAGTAAAATTAAATCAATGCAAATCCTTGCAAATCTCTCTAAATCTTTACAAATCCCAAAAAATCTCTACAAATCTACACAAATCCCAAAAAATCTCTACAAATCTATACAAATCCCATAAATCTTATCAATGGCATTTGAGTATGTCCGATTCCCGGAAGAGTGTAGTTAAAGTAGAATTTTAGTTTATTTTTTTTTAATTTAAATGGCGAAAAATGTCGACATAAATAAGACAAACTCAAAATTATTTTTTAAAAAATCCACAACTCAATCCCAAAATCCTGTAATTTTAAAAAATCAAAATGGCCACTGACTTTTTGCCAACTTTCAATTTCTATCAAAATCAACCCAAAAATTTAATCAAACTTTCCATTAAATTACAAAATACAAACCCAAACCTCATCCACACCACCCACACCCCAACTCCCACTCCCACTCCCACTCCCACTCCCACTCCCACTCCCACTCCCACAGCCCCACCCACACCCTCCCTAGCATCAAAATGGAGAATTAATCACGTGTCAATTTTTCACAAATTACTTCCCATACTCTGGTGGAGCGTGCTCGCATTCCCAAGGGGTTTAACGGGGACCGTGTGGGTGTGGGGAGGTGTAAATGAGAGGGTACCATTCTTATCCCCATATAGTACACTTCTGCCACGTCATGGTACAAACAAAAGAACACGAGGGCGCTCTATCAGCATTCGAGTGAGAGAAACTGCTCCATTTTTCATTTGTGAAATCTTGCAAACTAATGACATCTATTGTCAATTAATGACAAGTCGTGCATGATACCAATTGCAACTAATAATAATAAAATAAGACAAGACAAAATAAAAATAAAAATAAAAATAAAAATAAAATAAATAAAAATTTTGTAAAAAAAGTGACGGAGTTAGTCGGAAAAGGCCATTAAACTCATTCTTTACGTAAGTTCAAACTCGGGATGGAGTTGAGAGATAGAAAAAAAATGGCGGCTTGTAGTTCCTGGATAATAAACTTAAATACTCAAATGGGATTTGGGTGGGTCACACGAATTAATCGACACAAATGGCAGTGCGAAATGAGGAAAAAGAGTTGCATTTTATTTAGTCTCGACGTGAATGGGAAATTCTGAGTTGTAAATTGATTGCTTAGGAAATATTTTAATTAAAATATTTTTTTTTTAATATATCACGAAAATACGTCTAAAGGGTTTGCACTCAGTGTTTCCCGAGTGCAGGGTTCAACGTTTCAACCACGCGGTCTGTGGTCATCATCAGAAACTGGACTTCATATAGGGGTATCCTTGTTTACATACCGTATTTTCTCAAATAGCGCCCCCATGGCCTATATTTTTTCCCAAATTTTTCCATATTTTAATCACTTATTTAAAGTTGTTAGATGTTTACTTTAGCATTATTATTGCTGAAAACAATGCTAAAACACTCTTAAAAACTGCTACACATAGTAACTACTGTATACCCACGCGTTACTTGAAAAAATATGGTAATAATGTACCGCATAGTAAATGTTTGGTACATTATGTATGTAATAGGATACTATTTTTTTTTTTTTTTTTTTTTTTTAATTTCTAAATTTCTACCAATTCCACTATTTTTTCCAATTTCCCCAAAAACTACATTTTTTTCGCTTTTCAAAATCAATTTCAACTGGATGCAACAAGTGATAACCACAATTACGCAACTTTATCTCCACTCCAATCTCCCTTCTTCTTCTTCTTCTTCTTCTTCTTCTTCCCCTTCTTTTTCTTATCTCAGATAAATTTCAAGCCTTTGGTGCCACCATTTTCACTTTCCACAGCAACCCCATTCAACTGGTCACCCCATCGCGTTTAATTTCTCCCCTCTCATCCCGACTTCCCCATTGAAAAAAAAAATGCGAAAAAATGGCCGCCGAGTCAAACAGGTTTGAGTGTATTCACCCTGGGCCTCATCCTTTTGTAGTTGAAGACAAAGGGTTAACTGAGGGTCAGGCCAACATGGCCTCCAGGGGCATCCGTGAAGGTTTGCACATGACCAAAATGGCTCCATTAGCAATCACTGCACAAGTTTGAAGCCAACAACTTGTTGAGTAAAAATCTCTTCTTCTACATCAAAAAAGTTTTTAAAAGTTGATCAAACAACTTTTTCTTCTAAAAAGAGGTAAACAACCACTCAAAACACACCAAATGCATAATTTTAACCTTTAATTCACTTTTTTTTTTTTTTTTTTAAATAAGCCTGCTTTTATTTCAAATTCTTTTAAAAAAATTGGGAGACCAAAGGGTTAGAGAACCCGCCCCCAATCCCCCATTCAATCTACATGACAATGATTTAAGTTGGTCTCGCGGGGTCCTTTGACAGGTTTGGGACACAATGCGCGGCCATCTTGGAAATTCCATCACAAAAGGGTTATGTGAGGTAACTCTTCTAGGCCAGAAGAAAAAAAAAAGAAAAAAACTCGATTTCTTTTGTTGGCTTTGATTAATGGCCTCCTCAATTGGATGGGAGAAGAGAACAGAAGAGGAGACAGCGAAGGGAAGGAACCAAAGGGTTAAAACCCAAAACTGGACTCGCTCTCAGTGACTTATGATATGTACCGTATTTTGTCAAACACCAATGTCATAGCCGCCTAATTTATTTTTTACAAAATTTTTCCATATTTTAATTCATTGTTTTAAGATGTTGCTAAAAACAATACTAAAACACTTCAGAAGTGCTTTATGTAACTGTTCTTAATCCAAAACGCGTGTTTTGAATGTTTCTAACGAATTCAGGGGTGCATTAATTGAGACCCACGCCATAATTACAACCCAAGCGTTATTTGAGAAAATACGGTACAGTCGAACTCCGTTATAACGAACGCCTTTACAACGAAATCCTCATTATAACGAACGATTTTGAAATCCACGTGTACGTCCATCCTCTACTGATTCGTCTCGATATAACGAATTTTTCGGTCACTTGAGCTTCGTTATAACATAGGTCAACTGTATTACTATTATTATATTTAACTTAAAAAATTCAATTTTTTAAACAAAATCGACTTTTCAAATTCCTCTATTAACACCCTGAGAAAAAATGAACAGAACCAACCTGAAATCGTAGATTTACGTTGATGCAACGCAAAACTTGGCACACTATGATACAACGATGAGCACCAACAAATACGAGTCTTTAAAAAACAACTGTAGTCTACACAAAGTAATTTCTCGTGCGAATGTTTGCTTAAAGATTTGCAGCACATTTGCGTCGATCTAGCACTTTCTACAGCTACTCCATGTACGAACACACTGGCGACCTTAAACTTCACTTCTAATATCTTTCTTTCCAGGAGTTATTAGAAGCAAAACTACTTTCATTTTCCATTTCGTCTTAACCTACTTTTTCCTTCAAACATCGCAATCGTTTTAAACTATTAATTTATTTATTATTTCGATCCAAACTTCGTGTTTGTACTTTCTAGGCCATTTTTTTATTCCACCGCACATTAACTAATTCTAAAAACCCGATTTTGATTCTCATTTGGTGGATTTACGAGGCATTTTTGGTGAAAATACGGTTAAATTTATAAAATTTTTTAACTTTTTTTTTTTTAAATTCATATGACGAAACGAGTTAAGGATGAATATGGTAAATATACCATTAATCATGGTGCAAAAGTGCATTTGACAATGGGTTTGTTAATTAAACAAATTCGAGCAGAGCTACAGGTGGCTCGATTGTCAATTGATGACAAAAGAACAAATATGGCACCTGCCCGTATAAAAAGATAACAAGAATGACACAGATGGTGCTCAACTCAGTAGTTTCGAAGGACAAAGACAATTTCCGGGTCTATTGTTGTTAATTGTGATGCACCAATGTCAACATTGGTCGCTGCAACTGAAAATTACCAAACCGCAGCACCAGGGGGAGGAAAAGGAACAAATTGATTTTAGGCCTATTTCTAATCCAATTCCATAAAAATAAATAAGTAAAGTGGAAATAAATGGGATTGTGCGATCGAAACGCAACAAAATGCCTTCCATTAAACTTTTTTTTCTTTTTTTCTAATAAATAAATAAATAAAATAAAAATGGCTCCCACATATCAATGAGGAATTTTCAGCTTTTTTTTTACCGTCATGCCATACTAACTCTCGTGGTTTGTGGTCAAGTCCCCTGACTCCCGAATAAGGGGCAAAATGACCCATCCACATGTCAGTAATTTATAAGGCTACCATTGGACCAAATCAGTTCAGTTTTTGTAAAAACTTATCCGATCCGATAATATATATGTCAGATTAAATTATCCAGTCCGAGCTATATTTTCTCAAAATATTTTAACATTTGGTTATTTACGAGTCATAAACAATCAAGTACCATATTAAATTTTAGATAAAAAAAATTAAAAGTTTCATTTTGAAATACTCATTTTTTATCGGATCTTCAGATCGAATCCGACTTGGACAAATCTGATCAAAATTATTTTGGATCAAATTTTGGTGGTCTAAATCCAAACCGAAAGTCATCCGATCCAAAATCTGAATCGGCAGCATTAATAATTTATTTATTTACCGTATTTCTTCAAACGATATAGCGAGTTAATTGTGACATGTTAATGTCATGTGACAAGTCGGATATGGCAATAGTAGCTGCTGACAACCAAACATTACTTATTCTTCCATCAAACCTAAACAGCAACTTCTATTACAATCATCATATCTTTACCGTTATTTAAATTCCATATCACAATATTTTTTCACCGATTTGTTGAAACTTTGTTAACTTAATTTATTTAAATACCTTAATGATATTACAATTAGGCTTAATTTACACTACATTAACTTCACAATAAATTTTTTTTAAATCATGGCTGCCAATGACTCAACCAAATATACACCCATAACATACTTCCAAACCGGAAACAACTTCATAAACACATTTCAATTCATCTAATCAACATATCAGAAAAGAAAAAGGAAAAAAAAAAAAAAAAACTTTTTTCTTACCTGACTCACTTCTCAGAAAAATACAATTATTAATTATTCCATTTCAAATGTCAACTAATAAAAAAAAAAGTTTAATATAATGGAGTAGGAAACTCCCCCTACACACTTTCACTTTCTTCTCTTTCCCTTTTTTCTGTTTTTATTTCATAAAAATAAAAAAAATAAAAAAAAAATTTCAACTGTATGAATATCAAAGATGGTCAAGTCACGCCATTGCAACAAATACGAGTGGTGTTACAACAACACTTTTTAACAATATTGATTCCCAATACAATACTATCACGCAACCAACAAACAAACAACACCCAATACATTTCTTTTTAAACACTACATCGAAATAAATTTCACATCAACAAACTAACAACAACAACAACGCAACATTAAATTGAAAAAAAATATATACGGTAATTAATTTTTTTGTATTTTTTTTTAATTATTTAATATTTTATAAAAAAAATAAGAAATAATAATAAAAATGGTTGAATCGTCATTGAGAGCGTTTGAGAAGCTTTTATATTACCATATTTCAAGTACGTGGTCCAATAAAATTCCCCTTTAAATCCCTCCTCTTTTCAAATCCACGTTACTGAGTACAAAGGGACCCTTTCCCTTTCGCCTACAAACCCCATTTTAAACACAAACCAAACCTATTTCCTCCCATTCAAAATATACGCAACAAAATTCGATTTAATCAATGCAAATTCAAAACGACAAACAAAACGTTCGTAAAACACCTACTGACGCCCGTTTCTCCCCACAAAATCAATTAGGCCTTATTATCACAATTTTTTTAATATTCTATTTTATTTTTTATTTTTTTTCTTTCTTTTCTTTCTTCTTCAATTTTTTTTCTAATTTTAAAAATAGACCTAAAGTTGGTCTTGAATTTTCAATATGGTCTAAAACTAGTCTAAATTTTCAATTAAACTTAAAAAAAAAAAAAAAAAAAAAAAAAAAAAAACTTTATCACCACCCTCAACCCACCTACACCACCCAAAAATTTTTTTTTAATTTTTTTTTCAAATAAGGCTTAAAATCAGTTGTTGCTTTCAACTTTTCCCCATAACTCCTTTATATAAAGATTTGTATTAAATTTTTGTTATTATTATTATATTTTTTTTAAGTTAGGCCTAAAGTAAATAAGCAAGTTGTGAAAGTGCAACTCTGCATCCATCCCTGTTTTGGATGATATTGCAAATACCTCCATCCTTAATGTAAGAAAATGGGGTGTGCCTGTGTATGCTGTTCACAATAGCTCCACTAGCTCCAAAACTCGGCTGGACAATAGCAAAGCCGAGGACAATAGCAACTTTTGTGTGTTCCGAGCCGAGTTTCAATGGCTCTGCCCAATCACAATGGAAAGTGGAATACAGCAGCAAAAGCGGGCGCCATCTTTGCAAAAGGGGGAATCACTAAAGGAAACAGCCAACAACTAAACTACATACACTCTATCAACAAAAATATCCACCAAATTGCGAATTAAAGGTAAACTAACACCCATAAACCGGAAGTTACCATTCATCCCCTAAGTCGCCATTTTGTTTATTTTTTCTTATATGGTCTTGTAGTGGGGGATGTGAGGGGGGAGGGATGATGATCCATCACCATCCATTTATCCAGTATAGTAGAAGCAGAATAGTTTTCCCACAATGCTTTAGAGGATAAACAATTAACACGGCACCCTGACCCTTATTCCCATAAGTCTTTGCACGCTTTACAGGATAGAAAACTTGCACTGTGGGAATGGGCAACGAAGAACGTCCAAGATAGCGACGTTTCCATTTCGCCGATATCGTCCTTATATAACTCGCCCTCGAAAAGAAACCATTCGTACGCTGTAAATCCAAACGTCTAAAATTGGCTTCGAGTCAGTTAGATTTATGAAATGTAGTATTTTTTTGACAGCTTAATTAATTAATGTAGAATTAGATTCCGAACACATGCTACTTGTTCGTCAAGTGCATTGTTTTCAGGTTGCTCAAATGTATAGAAAATGGCTTCGACTTTAGACATTTTAAAAACCTTAATTTTAGCTGTCTTCTCGATTGACGTTTAACTTAGGACCGATATTTCTACACAACTCAGCATCAATTTTAGATTTGTCAGATTCGTCTCTTAAGAGAGGAATCAAACTGTAGGGTCAGTTACAAGTTTCCACTTTTTTGTTAAACCAAAGTAAACAACCACCAAACTTTCACTGACTCCTGAAATGAGCTTCACCTTCCATCTTTTCAACTGCTAATAACCACCAATTTGCTTATCCACTTTCCCAACTCATAAAACCTTCAAAATCAATTACAATTCCCAGACTTAAACCCTCAAAAAAAAAATCACTACACTTCAAAAAAAAAATAAATAATATTTACAAATGCAAAACTATGAATACCAAATTCCATTTCATCTTCCCCCAGTCCCAAAACCCCCCACCATCACTACCACACCCCCACCCTCCCCAAGAAAGAAAAGAAGAAAAAAAATGCCCTTTGGTGTTGTCCAATAAAAATCTGCAATAAGCTGACCTCTTCCTACAAACTTCAACAACAAAATAAAATCTCTTCTCCCCCTCCATATACTACCAAAAAAAAAAAAAAAAAAATGGTGGACCAACCCGAGCATATTTTGAATTAATTTCACCTGTTGCATCACCAATTCAGCCACAAGGAACCCCCAAAGAAATACCAAAGACAACATGGGCATCATGTGCAGATATTGGAAACAAATGCACAATGTCATATTGAGCATTTATTACTGCAAATATCACCAGTTGCCTGGGAGACACTAGACACAGAACAAATCTCAACTTTAGACAATTTTTTTTTAAATATTCTTTTAAAAAAAAATTTTTTGAGATTAATTTTCTATTAAATTGGGAGTTAGAAATGCTTTTATTGCTTCATCCGCGGAGCATATTTACACAACAGTGCAACTTCACTTTAATACAAGTGCAGTCGAGTCCGTTCACAGCCCCCTGTTGCTACGCTACAGTGTACAATAGGCAACAACGCGACAAAAGACGCACAATTCGAAAAAACCTGCGTCTCGAACAAACCTCCTAACCCAAATCAGCCATTTTTATTGACCTGTGACGTCACTTAATTAAATATCCACTTTATTTACACCTTTCTATTCAAAAATTCAATTTTAACTCGAATCGATTTTTGAATTTTTGAATTTCGCGTTGAATTAAAAATTAACGCAAGGGAGAGATAAAAAGAGGAAATAAAAAAAAAAGTGAAGGTTACTCAATTAGAACTTTGAAAAGGTGAATTTTTAATGGTCAACAAATGGCCGAACCACTTTTTATTTTTTTCATTATGTAATCTAAGAATGTTTGAATCCGGAAGAATTAAATAATTTTTTTTTATTTTTTTGTTTTTTAAAAAAATGTGAATAATTGAGTTAAAGGGTTGTAAAACTCTCAAACACGAGACGGTTACAAATTAACCAGTTTTCGCGATACGGAAAACATCATAAATCCTTTTCTGGTATTCAATTTTATCACCTCGAATCCATTTCATTTTATCCGCTTTAAAAAATTAAATATTTAAAAAAAGAAAATTAATTTAATTCACCTTTCTGTTTATCTGTTTATCCAATTAACGTTGTAAACATTATTTCCATAAAAACAATTTTTTTTAACTTTATAATTGAACCTCACGCCCATTACACCAAAACTCATTATCCCTAGTGGTGAAATGTAAAACTAAATTTGAAAAATCAATTATTTTCATTTTATTACCAATTTTCTCGTATTTTGAAAATCAAAATTCCCATTTTGTGTTGTATTTATCCATTCCCACGCCTCTTGGTGTTAAATCTGGGTGTTGTAGTGTGAAAATTAAGCCTTTACTTACCTAAAATGATCGTTGTTTCACGATGTTGCCATGTGGCGATCGCCGCGCGTCCAATTCACAAATCCCACGCTGCTCGTGGGACCCAAACTTCTCAGACCCCCGACCAACTTACAACTGCCAACCACAGTACACGTGCTCTGTATGACGTAACCCACGCGCATGCGCGCTGCTTGTCTTCGAGCCCAGGATCGAAACTCGAAACTACAAACATTTGCATCGCATTGTGTCCACTTCCGGTCGCTAGAAAAAATAAACAGAAATAAATTTAAATTAAAAATTTAAATTTTTTTAAACGGAAAAGTTAAAAAATTCCGGAAAAGAAAATTTTCAAATTAAAAAAAATGCAATTTTTCGAATTCAAAATTTTTAAAATTTTCAAATTCATTTTTCAAATTCAAAACTTCGAAAACGAAAACAAACAAAACAAAACAAAACAAAACAAAAAAAAAAAAAAAAAAAAAAACTTTTTCTCTCAAAATATAACAAAATTTAACCTTTTCTTACAATTTCCTACATTTTTTTTCTACATTTCTTCCATTTATAATTCATTATTTATAAGAATTTCGCATTCGCTTTCTACAACTATAATTCTACCTTTTACATATCGGGGATCAAAACTCGGGCCCAACCTTATCCAGTCTTTCTCCCATTTTTTAATTTTTAATTTTTTTATTATTGTTTTATGCAAATTATAAACCAAAAACTTGTCGGAATTAAAAACACATGATTAAAAGACTCGTAAACAAAACCCAGTCGTCACGACAACAAAACTCGCTCTCGCACCTCCATTCTATTATTAAAACATTATTTTAAATTCTTGAATAATGATATTTCCTCATAAAAACCTCACAAAAATAGGTCAAATGTATTTTTATTATTTTTTTTTGTCATTTAAATAAATAAATAAACAAATAAAAATTCTAAGTATTAAAAAAAAAATTAATCAAAAATTCATTTTCGCAACTTATTTGTGTTATTTTTGTTTGTTTAGCTGCAAAGTGCGAAACAACGAATCAATTTTAGTGATTTCACCGAGACGCCGCACAATGAACGTTATTCTTGGTGTTTGATTTGTAGAAAGTGAAAAAAAAAAGAAAAAGTCAACATTTCCACGCACCTAAAGTCAGCTGCAGATACTTTTTATTCCGTTCCTTTCTTCTTGCGCATAAATACGATTGTATCATCACGCAAGGACGCATTGACCCAACGGTCTTTTTAAAATTTCATAGAAATTATTTATTTAAATGTTCACTTTTCACTTGTCAACGTTTGCAAACCTCCGATCTTTTATTCCGAATCGAGAAAAAAGAAAAAAAAGAAAAAACAGTTACGCCATGGTAACGCATAACTTTGCTCTTTGCTACCATCTAGCGCCATCTAGCGAGCAAAAGTGCAAGTAAATATCATTTATTTCAACGATGCCTTTGCTATTGTTATAAAGTTCTGTCCACTTCCGCATCCGGCGGTTAATACCCGGATGTTTGTGTAGAAATTCAATGGCGTCGGTCGAAGTACGTTTTGTTCGGTGCCGTTGCCGCAAATTCCGTGTTCGTTCCATCCCCACGTGAAAATAACGTCCGAATCTAGTTTTCGCAACAAAAAACTTTTTTAAACCTTGCTAAAAATGTGAAAAGCAAAGCTGGGGATGGAACTAACGGGAAAAAGCACACAAGTGAGCAAAAAATGAAATAAATCAATGAATTACTCACGATGTTCTTCGTTTCTCACGACCGCAATGTTGTGTTCCGATCCAGCGTAGATGACAAATGGCGGATGACAAAAATCGGCAATTCTCTCGGGATTAAAGTCGAATTTACTTTCGGTGCATCGTCCTAATTGTCCGTAATCGTTGCGACCCCACGAATACACATCTCCATCATCTTTTTTTTCCACGAAAACAAAATTAATTACTTAAAAATTTATCAAAACTTTCAATTATACAAAAACTTACGAGTAACTGCCACAAAATGCGTCCAACCGGATGTGAGCACTTCTACTCTTTTCCCGCCGAATTGAAACCGCGCCACGGCGGATGGAAGTAGAACTACTGGCATCGCCGTCGGATCTGTCGCTAACTGACCGTAATTATTAGATCCCCAAAGAACGATACCTCCATCACCTAAAAAAAAAAATTTCATTTCAAATAAATAAGAAAAAGGTTTTTAAAAAATTTCAAAATTACTAGTGATCACTGCCGAATGATACGCTCCACAAACAACATTCTTCACATTTTGTAAATTTGACATTTCACCGGGAAAATTCAAGTTATTCGACCGTCCCAATTGTCCTTTTTTGTTGTTTCCCCACGAAAACACGCGACCATTTTCAGTCAGAGCGAGAGAATGACGAATTCCAGCAGCAACATCAATCACTTTAACTTCTATTTCAACTTTCACGAGTCCATCGGTTCTTTTTTCTCGAGTATCGACACCCAGTTGATTGAAATTATTCGCGCCCCACGAAAATAACTCGCCATTATCTGTCAAAAAAACAAGACAAAAATCAAAAAATGAATTATTTCACTTTAAAAATGCTTTTTACCGGTTATGGCCAATGTGTGTTCCCATCCACAAGCAACTTTGCTTATTTTTAAATTGAAATTCAATTGTGTAAACAGTAAAAAGTCGTTTTTCGTGTCTTCAAATCCGAGTTGTCGTTTTGAATTGTTTCCACAACCAAAAACGTGTCCCTCATCTTTAATAAATATTCAATTGATACTTAATTATAAACATTTAATGTTTATAAAAACGTTACCTGTCACTAAAATCGAATGCGATCCGCCGCCGATTACTTGTACAAACTGTTCCTTTGCCGCGTTTAGGCTTATCTCGGTCGGTTTGTTGGCTTCGTTTTCGCGGTTGTGACCCAATCCGAGTTGACCGTGTCCGTTCGCACCCTTTCATGAACAAATTTACGATAAACATCATTCACCTGTTAAGTTATTTGTGCTTCTTACCCACGAAAGTAAGGAAAAAGACATAACTGTCAAAACAAAACAACCGCCATTACTATTTGTTTACAAATACAAAACTTCTTCTATTTACCGCTAGTCGGAGCCATGAAAAATT
>JAQFZP010000969.1:0-24477 GCA_034695745.1 Geophilus truncorum | reverse complement strand
GCATTGTTACCACCGAGAACACGCGGGACAGGGTCGACAATGCCACGCGAAGTTGCATGAGCTTTTACAACAACATTCCAGGCAACAATGCACAATGGGTTGGTAGAAAAGGAGGAAGCGGAAAGGAGGAATGGAGAAGAGAAATAGAATAGTGCACAAACAGCAGAATAAAACAGGACAAAACAAACACAAAACTGACAGGAGAAACTGGGACCCCCTAGCAAGCGTTGAAAAGGAGGAATGGAATAGTGACAAACAGCAAAATAAAGCCAGACGAAACAAACACAAAACTGACAGATCACTGTGGGACCATAATAAGTGTGCTCCTATATCCCCTAGCGCGAGGCGTTTAATAGTGCACAAATAAGCTGGGACGGGAACAGAATGAAAGCCGGGACCAGGGAATCAAGGACACAACAGTAAAAAACCCAAAAAACACAAAAAACACAAGCACTGAAAACAACATAATTAAAAACCCCCAAAAAAAAACAAGCTACTGTATCCCGTAGCGAAGCACGGGCACCTGTGCTAGTATATAATAAATGTTGTACTCACTTTGAGCTCTAGTGTCTTTGTATTTACTGTCAAAGTGCAAATAAATTGTTTAAAGTATACATTTATTTTTACTTTGACGATATAGTAGTGTTAAAACATGTGTTAGTTGAATACGCTATTTTTTACTATTTTAAAATAAGTGAAGCGTAGTTTAATATTTTTAATGATATTTTTCTATCAAAAATATAAACTACTTGTTTTAAGGCTTACGACTTTTATTGCGAAAATTTTCATTTACAATTATAAATAGGCTATTTTCCAACTTGCAATGTTTTTCCAATTTCTATTTCATCTCAATACAGTAAAAGCTCACAACAGAACTCCAATTCTCTTCAAGAAACACACAGATAACAAACTTCAACTGACTGTCTTAGCACAATACAAAAATCAGTATTTTCATAAAATGAGTATGTAATATCCACTAACATAGCTGTCCATCACCGGAAGAATATGGGAAATAAAAAAGTGAAAAATAAAATTGCAGTAGGCATAGCCATTATTAGTGTTATTATTATCATTAGAATAATACATTAAGCATTCATCAATCGAGTATATCGATTTCTTCTTCGGAAAGATGACTCGTTGACAACGAGAGGATTTCTTCTTTCTTGAACAAACCACTTCGCGACTCTTTCCGTAACTGTTTTTTACGTTTCATAATGTCACCTTCGTCCAGGTCAAACTGAATTCGCACATCAGGCTTAATTTGCTTCTGAAATTACAAAATAAAAATTTTAAATTTAAAAAACGTAAAGATTTTACTTTAAAGTTAAAACTTACTCTCGTATTTTTTTTCTCCGGTTGTTTTCGCACTATTTTTCTACTTTTGCAATTTCGTGCTGTTTTTATTTTTATATTTGTAAATCGTAGAATTGTGTCTTTCACCGCTTTCCACTTCTTGTCATTTAATCTGCTTATATCTAAAAAAATTAAAAAAAAATTCACTTATGAGAAGTTAATCAAATTATGAATTTAATTATTTCACTTACCAATGTTGAAAGTTTCATCTGTATTTGACACAACCGCGTGTGGGTCTATTATTCGTATAACGTCGAGTTGTTGTCGAAAATCCATCTGTGCGCTGATTATGTGAGTAATTTCGTCTATAACATCGGTCTGTTCATAAATATCTAATTTAGACCTGTATAAAAATAAAAAAAATTACATCTGAATATTAAGTCAGTGACAAATTGAGTGGAATTTTACCATTTCTTAATTGTAAATGGATTTAATCTTTTTGTTTTGCATTTTTTATTTCTGTTATTTCTTCTAGAACTGTTTTCATTTGTAACCACATCTGTTGTTGTTGTTGTTGTTGTTGTTGTTGTGATTGTTGACGTACTGACTGTTGATGTTGTTAACGGACACGTGACTTCATTAACCCAATCTAAAAATCCAAAAATTACATAAAATACTTGAAATCACAGTAAATAATTCTTACATAACATAAATTTAAAAGAGAAAAATTAAATAATTTTTTTTTCACGTAAATTACTTCCTATTCACTCATTCATGACACATAAAGAGTCTTTTATTTTTTTTTCCATTTATCACATAAAACCCTGGGGCTAAAATACCAAACTCGCTACCCCTACACCTCACATTCAACAGGTGAACAGATCCATCCATCCACATCAATTCCGAACCACTAAAACTCCCTTTTAAATTTTTAAATATTAAAATATTAAAAAACAAATACAAATACCTGATATACTGCAATCTAATATCTGTGTAATTGGCAACTCCAAGTAATCAGCACTTGTTAAATCCAAATAATCTCCAGTTTCCGAACTCGAAGAACTGCAAACCAAGAGAAAAAAAAAATTCAAAACAACCAAAACACACAACACAAAGAGCACAAAAACAAACCTAGTAATCATCACAGGTTCACCCGTGTCCATATCGAAGATATTCTCAGAATCCCACGACCTAAAACAAAACAAACTCTTCAATAACATAACAAAAATGGCGGTTAAACATTCAAAACAAACATTCACTATTCACTTAAACTATTCTTCAACTATATTTAACAGTAAAACACAACATTTGTCTGTTTCTACGCTCTTCCCCCCCACATATGGAACATAGGGCAATGCCACGTTTTGGCGGCGGCGCCCTGACAGACCGGCAAATTATAGGCCTAAACGAGTCTCGCTCCGAGCACTGCATCACTTACTTGATTGAGTACAAGTCGGAGTTGTCGATCATATTTCCGTGAATTTTCTTTTCCCGAGTTTTACGAGTTGTTTAGGTATGACAGTCGATAGTAAGGAGGTAAAATTAACTCATATGGTTTGAGCCATTATTTGATAACACGGTGGCTGGTGTTGAGCAATGACTGGACTACGGAAGTGCATATGGTACGTCATGTTTCATTTATATTGTATGGGATACTGGTAGTGTCAGCACAGAAATGATGGAATTTTTTTAATAAATGATGTAAAAGTAAATAAAATAAGTAAAATGTAAGGTTTTTATAACTTAAAACACTTGTTTTTTAACTCCTGTTGCCAGTTGATGCTAATTTTGTATAGTGATTTTAAGAAATTTTGGAGATGAATCACTTGGTTATTTTAATCTGAATTTATACATAGGTAAATTGAAATGCCATGATGTGGTTAAGTGAATACGTGACCCACACTTCACACGTACTGAGGTGCGATGGTCAGATTTTATGGGAATGCACGGAATTGAACTCATCAATTCTAGTTGAACCAAATTATTTTTATATTCAAAGCAATTATTAATGGCCTAATTCTGCACTCCTTAGCGTTAAAATCAGGAATTTTTGTAGTCAATCAATCTACTACCAATTTTCAGCACTAGATGGCAAATTAACTTTAAAAAAAAAATCAAAAGACTTTCATTCAATTAATCAGTTTATTATCATCATCTACATATACACCAGAAATAAATGAAGTTATTTACTTCTCATCATTATAATAATACAGAAAATTACAAAACCAACAATTTGTTTGTACTGACTAGTGTCAGTATATTTGCTGACATAAGGCACAATTAAGTAGAGAAAAAAAAAACTGTAAAAAATGTAAAAATATTTATTAATATTTATACAAATTTGTAAGTGATTTATTAATTAAAAACTCCTTAAAATTAAACCCATACCAAATAAAATAAAATAAAAAATAAGCTTGAATATTTCTTAAATTAAAAAATATGGGAGGGTGGTCTGATAAAAACCCATAGGCTGTATAAAAATATTTAATCATATATACAATTATACTTGTTCTTTAAATATAAATATGTATACAAAAAATATCAAAGTACAGTTATAGTACAATGAGTACACAATGCATCACGAGCTCATTTAATACCATTAGGTCAATAGTATAAACATCAAAAATCATTAAATCAACCATCAAATGGCTAAAAACAAACTGGAAATCAAATGTAGTGATAAATAAATAAAACATGGATTCATAGCAGTCAAAAAACAAAAACAAATCTCGCCATCACCTAAAAAAAAAAAAAAAAATAAAAAAAAAAATAAAAAAAAACCAGCCAAAGTTTACAACTATTGGTCGAGGGATTTCGAGCAAAAATATAAAACGCGAAATATATATTTCGATATTTGAAACAAATTCGCCATTTATACTTTCGCGCTACATCTATCATCCCCTATCAGTCATTCCTCAAACTGAGAACTCGCGAGAGAAGACGTTTATTTAAAAGCTCGCTATATCTTCTCCCCCGTGTCACGTTCCCAGCTTGATGAGTGGCACGTCGTTCATGGCTTCGGCTGCCGCATCGGTATTGCTGTGTTGTTTAGCTATGTGTTCTTTCAACTGCTTTGGTCGCGTGAAAACCTTGCCGCACACCTCGCACGTGTGTTGCTTCTTGGGGGCTGAGTGTTTCTGTTCGTGTCTTCGCCAACTCTGGTATAACTCGAAAGTCTTCCTGCACTGAGAACACGTGTACCGCGGAACCTTCGCTTTCAATTCGTACTGATCTTCCACCATCGGGGTCAGTGGAGTTGTTGCACCCTGGGAGTCGCTCGTGTGTGCTGTGATCCCCGCTCCTGCCGCCGCGGTCATGAGAATGTCGTTGCTGGGGATGAGAGGAGGCGCCGGGGCCACGACGGAGCCCGTAGCGGTCAGTGAAGCTCCCATTTCTGACCCCAGAAGAAGGATGTTGCCGTTGGGCAGTTGGAGGAGAGGTGTTGTGACCGTCGAAGAGTCAGAGGACACTTTGTCGGCAGTCACGACAGGTAAGGTGAGAACCATCAGGCCGTTCGAAGTGTTGATGCCAACGGTCATTTGGTTTTGGTTGTTGACAGATACGGATGACCGGTCCATTGTGGCTGAGCTGAGTGTGGTGCCCGTGTTGGCAGTTGAGAATGACGGGGTGTTGGTGTAAAGGAGTAGTGGTGTTGAAACCGAGTTGGACGGGAGGCTTTGAGACGTGGTTATGATGTCGCCTTGTTGAGTATACATGTCGCTGAACTTGGTTTCAGGGAGATTGCTCGTTGGTGTAGAACTAGAAAAATATATTTAAAAAAAATAAAATTTTGAGTCAAAAAAAAAATTAAGGTCAAGTGAACTGAATTGGTTTATTATTAAATGTGAATCTGCACATCACAAACAGTTTTTAATCGTCTCCAAATGGTTTTTTGACACGTTAATTTTGTAAAAAAAAAAACGATCGCAACAGTGAATAGCAAAAGAAAAATAGATTCTGAGAATTTTTAGTTTGTGACACATGGAAACTCTGCTCCAGAGAATTTCGGGGAAAATCCTGAATCAGTCGCTGAAAAACAATAAAGCATTGCGGGCAATTCCCACTACAGGGGCAGCAGACTTCGTGACGTCGTAAATCGCGGCAGCTCTCATAATGCATTTTCCTTTTGACATTCACTTTTCGCGATCGTCTATTTACAAATTTTAACGTGTCTGAAAATAATTTGGCAACGATTAATTATCATTTGTGATGAGTAGCTTCACATCTTATTTAATAATAAACCAGTTCAGTTCACTTGACATTTTTAAAACTAACCCCGCCTGTCTCATGAGTGTTAAATTCGTGGAGCAGAACTCGCACTGATGTTCAATCGGTTTATCAGTCACATTAAGCGACTCCTCAGTCCCCAGAATCTGACCACACTTCGGACACGCGATGACATTCTTCACATTCACCGTGCTCCCGCTCAGCAAATTCGGCAACAACTGACTCGTCGACGGCACCGTCATCGCCGCACTCGTTACCACCTGATTATTCTTCTCTCCCTGCTTCCCACAATACGACAAATGCTCCTGCAGACTGAACTTATCGTCCACCGGAGTGTAACACAAGTAGCAATAATACGACAAATCGCTGTTGTGCTCTTTATCCAAATGTTTCGCCATCTGTTCGTACTTCGTCAGCGTTATCCCGCAATATTCGCACGCAAACTCCTTCACTTTCGTGTGAGATCGTGCGTGATCACGGTACGAAGCGTCGTTCGAGCATACGAAGTCGCACCGACTGCACTGGAATTCTTGACCGTGCAAATCGAAGGCACCGGTCGGTTTGGGGAGTAATTTCCTCTTAGAAGTCGTTTTCCCGCTTGTCGTAGCGGTTTTCTGGATCACCGACACCGGAAGTGCATTGATGACCCCGTTTTCCACCACGCAGTGAGTCATGAGTGGCTCTCTCTGTGGGGATTGGGAGGAATCTGATTTTAATAACTGGGAAATGTCTTTATCCTCGTTCTGTTCTTGTTCTTGTTGTTGTTGCTGTTGTTGTTGGACGTAAGAGTTGAGGATTGTGGACGCTGTGATTGTGATTGTAAAGTTGTCCAAGTTGGTCACGTCGCCAGTGGGCATTTGGTCCATCTGTTGGTCAAACATGGCGAGGATTTCGTTGCCGTTTTCTTGTTGTTGTTGTTGTTGTTGTGGCGGCATGGTTGTGAGGAGAGTCAGGTCATTGGTGTCTTGTTGTTGTTGAATCATAGGGGTGTCTTGGGTCTGGTCCTGTTGGTGAGTGTCCGGTTGAGTCGTTTCGGGGTCTTCCTGTTTGGCCGTGAGAGATTGTAGTTGCCGATTGGGACAGTGGTGGCGATGAGATTCGAGATCCTCGTTCGTTAGAAATTCCTCCCAACAGTTACACGCCGATTGGTTCGTGGGTTCGGTTGACGACATGGCAAAACTGAAAAAATTAAATTTTGTGAAAATTATGCAAATTTTCATTAATTTATGCAAATTTTGTAATTCCTATGTATTAATATACATTTATATAAATTTAAAAAAATATATTTTACAACTTTTTCCGTGATTTATTTGAATCCCTCGTTTAAATTTGGCGCCCTTTTCCCCGTGGGAATTCTGGGTGGCGAGGCCAACCCCATAATTCAATCCCGCAACCTGTAAACACCTGTCAAATTCCATTCGGTCGGTGTTTTTAACAACTAAATACCACCGAAAACCACAATAAACTCGTAAACTCTTATTACTTCTTTCCCACGATTCACTCGCCGACTTCCCCATAACCCACATTACACCTCGGCAATTACCTGGGCAACAGCGAAATTTTCCAACGAACTTTTTCAACTTGACGCGATCAAGTGTAGGAAAAGTTGTCAAAACAATTCCGATACCTAAAAACAAAAGTAAACTTTATCTCAAGTAATTCATAAAACTTAATTAAGCGCTCAAAACAAGAGGAAAAAGCGGATTAAGTCGACCGATAGCCGCCAAGATTAGGCCTAACAACCTCTAGACAACAGGTTGACCTGTAGAGACATTTAACCCGAGAACGCACTTTTCACAAGTTTCTTACCTGTCGGAATGCGGCACCAGGTGAGTCAAAAGTCCATCAAAGTGCCGGGAAAAGGGACGGGAAATGGTCGATTTCGCCTGTTACCATTTAAAAGTGATGGGAAAAGTCGGGTGCACGCGAAAAAACTTGTATCTTCCGACGGACTTTTGATCCAGGATAAATTACTCCATCTTTGCTTACCTGACTGGCATCTTAGCGCCCAGGTAAGTTGAAAAGGTGGTGCGCGGCGTTAGTTGTCAACTTGGCAACAGATGGCGCTGATTGATGGAATGCGAGTTACAAAACAAACTCAAATTTTTTATTATTTTTTCAAAATAAACATGAATTGACAACAAATTGTGAATTTTTTTTTAGTGAAAAAAATTACATATATATATTCAATATCAAATATTCAATCCTTGTGCTGTCTTTTTGCATTCATAACAAAATTAGTACGTGCTAACAGAAAAAACTAACAAATTTGTAATAAAAATAAACATCTATGGTGCTGTAATCCTATCTCCTCGCTTTTGTCCATCAATGTGACGACTGAGTTTTGCAGTAGCCAATCGAATTTGTGATTTTACTAATTGATTATTGCACTTTCTTGGCTAGAACTGATTATTTATTCAGCTGTTTTGGTTTGCCCTGTAAAAGTACGGTAGGTTTTAACATCAGATAAGCAACTAAAATGTTAATTTGAAGTCAAGTCTGGAGTTAGAACACTTTGTGGCGCCATTAACAAAGAGCTGAAGCTAAACGAATGTGAGTTACTCCACAACATGAGAGACTTATGTCGAAAATCATTTCAATTCATTACTTTGGCCACTTTGTTGCATTCCAACTCTTAAAATAACATTATTATTGATTTATTATTATAGCAATACTCTTGAAATTTACTAAAAAATTGATTGACTATTGTGACCAAAAATAAAAATAAATTAAATATGTTTTTACTCAAAAAATATTGATTCGCAAGTCCATTATTGCAATGTTATCTTTACATGCTTTTAGTGGAAATAATCTTAAAAATCAACCTGTTAGTCCTAAATTGTACAAAAAAAAGAAGAACTTGTTAGCAAATAACTGATCACAGATACTCGGGAATTACTGTTAAATTGGAAGCGTAAATCGGAATTAATAATTCACAAGTTTCACATTATTAAACTATAGAAGTGCAACTTACAAATCTGATCAAACAAACAACTCATAAATACTAACCAAAATCAATAAAACAACTACACCAAAAATCAATTTGGACAATTTGAACACTTTTGTTTACTTATAAGCTCTATAAACTCCTCGAAATCAGCGACGCGTAAACCACTGACCACTCATCGCGTCTTTACCATTTCTCCCAAGACAATTCACATCTCGACCGGTTGGAACACCAAAATTATTTTTGCTTTGACAGAACAGAGGAGGACGATACATGCGGTTTTAGTGGAGATGGGAGTGTCTTTATCTTAAACTCATCATCGTGCATCGGATAAATTCGTTTGCGAACCAAAGATCTTGATTAGTTGCTCTTCGTAGTCCTCGATGCTCCTCTTCATTATCTCCATGCAAGGTCCTAGAAGTCTCTCGAACGCCTGCACATCTAGAACTATACAAACAAGAAAATTAATTAATAATAATTACTTAAGAAAGTAATTCTTGGAATGAAAGTTAGTTTCTATTTTTGTGCTGCAGTACAAATAAAGTGAGTTTTTTGACTGATAAGTTGCTGCTCTGTGCCAAAAGAATTGCGAAACTCTGCCAAAATAAACTGAATGGGAATTTTATCTTCGGGAAAATCAATTTTAATTAGAAAGGTAAAAGTAAACAAGTTGGAAATGTAATTATTTGTTTCACTACCTCTGGGTATAAATAGAGAAAAATAATAATTAATAAAAACACTTACATGCTAATCTCACTTTGCCAACAGCAAAAGCAGAAGCTGCTCTTGGTTTATGTGCCACTAATGCCAACTCTGTAAAATATTTAATGCATTTAATGCATTTGAATGAATTAATAACATAAATAATCAAATTTACCTCCAAAGTAACCTCCTTTTGTAATTCTAGAAACTTCTCTTTCAGACCCATCCTGCAATCGTAAAAAAAACCAATTTGGTTCAATTTCAGAATTTTTATTGATCTTGCTCAACATTGTACCTCTCCAATCATAGATATTTTAACTGTTCCATCTTCAATGAAAAACATTCCATCCGCGACGTCACCCTTAAAAAGTTAATCATTAAATGCATTAAATAAATAATTTGTGTCGAGAAGTACTTGGTGTATGATCTCCTCTTCAGCTTCAAAAGTCTTTGGAACAAGTGCGTCTGCTAAATTCATTCGTTCGTAAGGCTGGAAAAAAAGTTTATTTTTGTAGGTATTTTTTTTCAGGTGTTTATCTGATACCCGTTGTTCTTACTTCGAGTGCTTTCAACATCGGAACTGTTTCCAGTAATAATTCGTACATTTTTCTTTTCTTAAATGCATTTTTCAGAAGAATACGCCGAAATGTCATCCGATCCTGTTTTTGGAAAAGCTTTGTTTTAATAAGTTATGAGTTAATATAATACAGTCAACTCTCTTATATCCGGACATAGGCGGGGTTCGGCAAAAGTGGCCGGATATACAGTAGGAGGTGGTCAGATAAAAGAGAGTAATTAGTATAGTGCGACATTGAAACGGTTTGGAACTTTTGGCCGGATAAAAGGGTGGCCGGATATAAGAGAGTCGACTGTATACAGTAATATAATTAAAGATACGGGACAATTTTCGATCTAGGCATTGATCGTATATATTGTCCAGCGTCCAATTTCTTACCATAGCCCACAGGGACCCCGGAGTTTGCGCTTTAATACTAGCTGCACGTGGCATGTTGTACATTAGTGCTAATTCACCAAAACTTCCATTGTTCTCATATTTGCCAACGAATTTTTCAGCATTATGCTCCAGAACGAATATGTCGTAAATACCACTGAAAAATAAATAATAAAAAATTGATGCGGAAATTGTGAGATATATCATTCCTTTACAGAGACATCTATTATTCATCTCTTAAAGTGAAAATTTAGTATTTCTTGCAGCATGGATGGATGATCTTGGAAGAAAAAATTGTCTAAATCGTAACTTAATTCCAATTCACGCCACGTTCAGTGAGTCTAAGTGCTTTCCAGTTACGGTAGCTTTTGTTAGATTAATGTATCTTTAGTGGAATTTATATTGTCTTTAAAAATCGATGCATTAAAAAGTACGACGGACGTTTACATTAATTTTAGCATTTTGAGTAAAAAAAATTAAGATTAAGTAAACTGAACTGGTGAATCTACACATTACAAATCGTCTCCAAATGGTTTTTTAATTTTGGGGGGGGAAAAAAAACGATTGCAACAGTGAATGTCAAAAGAAAAATTGATTCTGGGAATTCTGAGTTTGTGACGCACAAAAACCCTGTTCGAAAGAATTTCGGGACTAAATCCTAGATTAGTCACTGAATACAACGAAAGCATTGCGGGGCAATTCACTCTAAAGGGGCAGCAGACTTTGTGACGTTGTAAATTGCTGTAACTCCCATAATCTATTTTCTTTTGACATTCACTTTACTCGATCACTTTTTACAAATTTTAACATGTCTGAATATAATTTGTTTGTGATGAGTAGATTCATATTTAATAATAAAACAGGAAGTTCAGTTCACTTGATTTTTAAAGAAAGGTTTTACAACCATATGCACCATTTTTGTGTAAATTTAGTAATTTAACATCCTTTAGACATCTTTTAGTTACTTTTCGGTGTAAATTTACACATTAATAAAGATATGCGTCAGAGGACAGTAAAGATGAACACCACAGAATATTACAATAAGTCCTTAACCCTAAATCTAATGTTACCTTTCGATTATGTAAAAATTATCCCCATCATCTCCTTGTTTGATAACATATTCATCTACGGTGACTTTGCGCTCGAACATGGCATTTAATACATCTTGCATTTGTTCCTGCATCATAATTAGTTTCTCACCATAAATCATCAACTTTTCTCACAAAAATTCCCATTTCTCTTACCTGGTCTAATGATCTGAAGAGAAAAATGCTCTTCACTGATTCAGCCAATCGCTTGCGCTGTTCGTCGGTTTTAGGAAAAATAACCTTAAAAAAAGACAAATTGCAAGTCATGTTATTTTTTTTGCTCCTTTTAATTGCATTGTGGCATTGCTAATCAAATTACAAGACACGTGAAAACAATTCTGGATCTGTAAAAAAATGTCCATCAAAGTCTCTTTTTCGATCTTTCCTGCAATGCATTCATCAAATTTGAAGTTCCATTTAAACTTAATGAAGCAATCATTATTCACTCGCAACTAAGTGTTGTTTTTAATGATTTTTTTGCTCTTTCCCCTCTTCTGAAAATGGTATCATTCTTTGCAATAACTTCTGCCTCTGTGAGCAGCATTTATTAAACCATTTGCTTTAAATTGCCTCGACCTTAAGGACCTCTCAGACACCAATTCCAGAGAAGGGGTCAACGAAAGACAAGTCCTCACAGCAGAAATTATTTTACTCTAAAGTCCAATTTAAAGCTTTTATTTGATTTAGTGAATCAGACGTGGGTAATTTGGCAACTTAAGAAAGGAAATGGGCAATAACAATCGTTCTAAGTAACCACAAAAGAAGGGAATAAATTATGAAGCTTATTTGTCTCTGTAGACAAGTCAGAAAGACGAAGACAACTGCTATAAATACATAATGGAAGTCATTTGGCTGACGACGCTTGGCTCTTATCGCAACCACCGATTGCGTTCCGGAGTTTGTTTCCCCAATTAAGGCCTAATTTACACAAAAAAGGAAACTGTACACTCTTAAAAATCCGTAAAATTACACGAGAAAAAATGCTTGTAAAATTTGATGGAGAAATTCTGTTTACACATTTGCATTTTACAAAAGTAAATATTAATAGATTTAATCAATTAGAGAAATTACATTGTCTGTAAATAGAAACAAAGCCTAGGTAACTCGTTAAAGTAATTTTCCAGAATTAATGATAAATAGAGCCCGGATTTCGGTGCAGTGAAAATTGGGTTTTATGTGCATACATATGCACTAAAAAAGTATCAAAATAATTACTGAAAACTATAACCTATGCAAAAAAAAAATTCGAAGTTGCAAACAATTTACATAGATCTTGGTTGAATATGCGGTGTTGTTGAGATACGGGCATGGAAAATGATAGAGTATTTTGCAAATCAGATTTTTTCTTATTATTTAAGTGCGCGACAGTTTTAAGATGCTGTGTTACTTGTGATTTTCGTGGTGCATTCCCTTTTTCCCCTAAATTCGTGCTACAAACAGCACAAAAAATGAAGTCGTGTTCTACTCTTAAAACAGACGAATCCAAATTTGCATAGGTTTTTAAAAGTTCTTTAGTTGTAAGTTTCGACACAACAAAAATGCCTTGTGAAGTTTAAATTATATGTAGAGTATTCACAAAGCAATTTAAAACGTTATGAATAACATTTTTCGAAACGTTTTAAACACGTTAATGGACTTTTTTTGGGGCGAAAATGACCGTTTATGCATTTTTGGGCGAAAATGACAGTTTATGCATTTTTAGCCAAAAAGTGCGTTTTATTGCATATAATATTTTCCTATGCATTTATGCATTTGTCCGGGCTCTAATGATAAATTATCATTTAATCTTCTGTTATACAAAAAAACAAAAGTATACGAATGGCAGCCAAAGTTACCGTATTTACAGTTATTTAACTGATTTACCGTTTTATTACCTAAGTTACTGTTATATAACAGAATTTACAGTAATTGTTTTAATATAGGAAAAGCCTGTAGAAAAACTGAGAAATTGTTTTGTTACGAAATAATGAAACGAAAGGCAAGTTTTATAACAGAATTTTTTTTTTTAAATTTTCCAATTTTTTTTCCCCGTCATAATAAATATCTATTTCCCACATTTCTATTTTTCTCCAGCTGAGAGAATGTCGTTTTATTCCAGACTCATAATAGGTCCATTTACCGATGTGGTTCAGTGACAAAAACATTCTTAGTTTAAAACGACTTTCGTCTGTTATTTTTGTTTCTCCATCAAATCTCTGTTATGGATCCAGTAGAATTCAATTACACGTCAACACATACCGCTTTCATCCAATTTACGCTTGTTATACAATTTTAATAAATGAAAAATGCTAAAACCTGATTTCGCACAATCCTAGCATATCTCTTCGAAGCGTGCAAATTGAATAAATTTGCATGCCTAATCTCACAGCTATCAGAGCCGCATTTTCCACTTCAATAACCCTGATTTTTCTACCAGATTGACTTCCATCAACCACCAAAACCTAACAAATTAGGACTTCTTACCTTCTGAATGTCATCATCGTCGTCTGCCTCTGGGTCGTAATGCTCTGCAAACACTAAAAAAAAAAGACATCTTTTACTATGAAAAAAATCTAAATATTGTCTCAGATTTTCTTTTATGTTTGAATTTATGGAGAAAGTATTAAATATTTTATGATATCTAAAGGGAATAACATAAATTACCTGATTTTCTTCTATCGAATTTACTTATAGGTGGTCCTGGAAAGAAACAATAAAAAAAAGTTATACTTTTTATATTTATGTTTACTGGCGTCTCTGACATAAAACTAACTCTATAGTGATAACGTGAGAATAAATATAAACTGGTGGCAAAAAAAAAAGAAACATAACTCAGGGGGTTTAAAAGTAAGATAGAGAAAGTGAAAAATTATATTAACATCACAATTCATTGAATTCTCTAAAGGTTTTCGATCAAAAAACGTGATCAGACCCAATAAATATTTAACTTTAAAATTTTATAATATTTTCAACAAATGTTACACAAATACAAAACGACCGAGTGTCAGCTGGCAGTCGACGTGCGGGTGATTTATGCGTATATCTCACAAGGTCACAAAAAAATAAACAATTTCCTCCATTTCGTTACTCAGTTTCACAACACAAACAGTAAACAAAGCAACAACTAATCAATTGATGAATTAAAATTGAAAGAATACCAAACACCAAACACCGACAAATCACCTTTAATAAAACCACCGCCATAAATAATCACCCATTAAAATTGCATTTAAAAAAAAAGTTGCGACTTTGAAATGAGATTACAGAACACAGTACAAACGTTTTCAGGGTTCACATCACCTTCGACAGATGGTGAAAGATCCAAAGGAAGCTGATTAACCTGTAAATTCGCTTGGGAATTGCGTCGAGCACGTAAACACATAATTTCGGTCGAGTATGTACGAGATAATGGGGAAAATGGAGTACAGTGTACACTCCTTGGGCAAAAGCAGCCGCGACTGCATGTCGTCATACAAAACCTCCCCTTTCCGACAGCTGAAAACGAGGCCGATCGATGAGCAGACAGCACCGAACGAGGGAATAAATTCGACGTAAATTCGGCGTCGTTCTTTGCCAACTCAATAAAATATTCAGGTATTGATTTTTCATAGGGAAAAGGAATTAATACGGCGGAATTAAAGGGGAAATAAGTAGCGCGGAAAACTAAGGGAAAATATTGGCGTCTCAGCATCGCGAGCTTTGTTATTGGTTGCTAGTGGCAACGGAGGATGAATTGATCATATTGATCCGCCGTGTTCTGATTTATTAGCCTAACTCAGCACTTGAGCCTACGGGAAAGTATGGGAATGATGGCAAAGAGAGATATTAGTTGATCTTGGGTTTGTAAGTCAATGCTCGGGTTCAAAGCGCTTATCTCTAATAATTCTTCTGGGATTGGTTGTACATTATTTCAATTAGATGGGAAGAGATGAAATTTCAGAGTCGCTGACCGTGTGTTTACTGATCAATTTAATTTTTTTAGAATACTAATAATTATTGCATTGCAGTGAAGCCATTTTGTTTTATTCCGGTTGATAAAAGTATCACTTCCGGTTAACTCAGAAGCTTGAAATTTCAAGGTATTAACAAATCCGGAAGTGCCATATAAATGCGCTCCAAATTGCATCATTGCAGTGAAGTCTAGCTTTGGCATTTATGAATAGTAATAAAAACGATACTTCTAGTTAACTAGTGTTGAAATCTTAAGAGCAGCGAGTTACAGTCATTTTGTAAATGCTAATAAAGTTGGAAGATCCTAATTAAACCAGAAGTTCTAAATAAATGCACTTTGAATTTCACTGTTACGATTGCGTGAAGTCGCACTTTGACATTTGAAGAAAATTATAAAACCACTTCCGGTTTATCGAGAAAACTTTGATTTTCAATATCACTATATCTTTACTACAAGTATATCTACTTGTGCAAAAAAATTTCTAAAGGCTCTAATTTAACCGGAAATGCTACATTAGATGACTCCTAATTGGACCTTTGCAGTGAAGTCACACTTTTGTTGCCTAAAATTGACAATTGCGATGATCTAAAACGCCATTTCATGTTAATTAAGAGCCTTTGAATTTTAATCACAGCCATGTTCTATTTATAAAATAGTGGCATTCAATATCTTGGTTTTTTAAGTTTTGTGGTTTTTTTGAAAATTGTTTTTGTTTACATTTTCAAAAACCACAAAAACTTTACAAACCAAGATATCGAATGCCACTATTGTACATCTAAAAATTTCTAAAAAAATAAACCTAATTAAACCGCAAATACTATTTTAAAACATATTCCACACATTTTAAATGAGTTAAGTTGGCCACTTAAACCACTAAACTCAATTAAAAAAACCCAATAAAATAAATTCTCTAACTAAATTAAATATTTGAACTTCGTTATTGAGTAGCGTCGTAGGATAAATTAATTCAATTTCATGCTTTACGCACAACGCAAAAACTTCACGTTTAGGGTAACGAGCAGTATAATTAAGTCACTAAAAGACATCTTCATAGACCATTTGTGCAACACTTCCGGGACCTTATTTTTAATTTAATATTTCAAACTTTTTACACGCACTTTCGGGAAAACAGCAACTAAAAAACAAGATTAACATTTCCATCTGGTGACATTACAGCGCCACACACAGTGGTAAACTCAACTTTAAATGATGTGCAACATGATTAGTTTAAGGGTGAATTAAATTATAAATTCATTTTTTCGTGTTTATGGGGGTTCTGTAAAACAAGACGCAAAATGCTCTTTTTAATTAAGCAATTTACTTGACAGTTTTTTTTTTCAAAGGTTTTTTTCATTACCTAAATTAGCTCCCAGAGTTGCACCTTCACAAACATCACTCCTACACCTAGAAGAGCCAGCAGCGGGCCACTGAGTGGCCTTCCAGACATCTTTTTTCTGAGACAAGTTTTGAAGTAAAATTTCACCGGGCTCCATCTTCTCAAACTCGAATTCGGTGAGTGAATGTGGGAATGAGATACGTCCGCCGCGTTATTTTTAACCTCTACTAAAACACGAAGACGGAGAGTCGCCAAAGCACATACCAAACTGATGAGACTCGCAAGCAAATATTTGGAATCAAAGTCATGTTAATCTCCAGACGCACTCAACGTCAATCAAACGAATTAGGCAATTGAGGGATTTCTTTTATGCACTTTTTTAGTTCTTTTAACTTATTTACATTTCTCTTTGTGTTTTTTTTTTTTTTTTTTTTTAAATTTAAAAAGAGAAAAAGTCGAAAATAGAGTGAATTATTTGAAAAGCGACCTATTTTTTATTTAGTTGTTTAATGATGTTTGGGTTTTGTTTTAAATCAAATGCAATGAAAAAATACTCAATTTACCGAGAAGTTGAAATTCTTGAAATACAGCAATAAATTTCTTTTCTTTTCGTTTCTTAAGTGTTTTTTTGTGATTCACTTGAATGAGAAAATTGTTTTTATTTAAAGAGTACTCAAATAGGGTTAAATAAAGGGATTGAAAAAATGTGGTTAAGTTGAGTGATTCATTCAATTAATTGGGATTTCCAGACTTGTGAAAGTTGGGATTGAATAGAAAACTGTAAAATATTTTTTTCCTAATTTTTATATTATTATCGCATACAGTAGTTATGGTAATTTGATTTCGCGAAAACAGCTCTTGTACTGATTGATTGTTATTACGTGAATGTTTACTTGTAGAAAATGATAAATTTGGCAAGTCTGTCTGCGAGTAATCAGTTTTGAAAAAAAATCAATAGTTTTCATCATTTATAGGAACATTTTGACTTTTTATGATTCAGTTGACATTTTCAAATAATTCCGGAAAAATTATACGGTTAGAACTCGGAAAACATAGTATCACGTTGATTACAAATTATATATTTTTTTATTTACCTGACAAATTAAATAAAATGTTTCTAAATTCTCTCACGAGATGGCAGCAGTGTTTACGTGTGCAAAAGAAACAGCGAATTAAATTAATTTTAAATGAATCTAATTAATTAAAACGTATCTGGAAATATTTACATTCCTCTACCATTGTACAAACAACTTTAGAAGGAAAATTACGTCAACCGAGATTTTTAAAGACCATTAAGTCAACTCTGTAATTTGGTTAAAACATCAAAGAAAATAAAGATAAAAGTGCGATATTAAGTTTCACTTTGAAGGTATTATTTAATTAATTTTAAAACTAAAAATTACATTACTCTAAAACAACCTCATAAAAGATTTGCTGTTTACACAAAACTATTCTTGAAGAAAAGTGAAAAAAATTTTGTTTCGTGGCATTATATAAATTCCATCCACAGGGAGCGCATCAAACATTTTTCAGAAACTAAAAGGTCAAATATCAAGTGAACCTCCAGGGAATGCATTTAATTCCCCTTTTCCAACTTTTATTATTTTGTTTATCAGATTTTATTTATATTTAATTTTTATATATAAAATTAAAATAAACTAAATTTCTACTTTTTACAAGTAAAAATCAAAGTAAATTTCTTGTTGTTTTGTCTTATTCACATATAATTGGATTTATACATTTGATATCAAAGAATGAGAAAAAAAGCGCAGAAAGTAGAAGATATTTTTAATATAAAATTCGTTTATAGATATTAATATAATATTTTCCTCAAAAGAAACTTCTTGTTATTGAATGACATCCTCTGGCTTTTCAACTGAACTTTGATTTCCTTCTCAGTATTTTTTGTACCAAAGACGTCTGTTTTTGAAGGAAAAGTAATTTTCGCAAAAAACAGGAAAACTTATCTCATTTATCACGAATCTTTTTTATATCTAAAGATAAGAGATTTACGACTTTTCGCACGAAAATAAAAAAAAGCGACGTAAATTCCGATTTATCTCGAGGAGACAACACAAAACAAATGAACTAATCTCGTTTGAATTTCAAAGTTTGACACCTTAATCCAGCTCCTGAAGGCCAATTTAAAGCCAAAAACTCCAATACGGTAGAGAATTACGTTTCCCCCACCTTTACCTCGGAATAATATTGACCAAGTATTTTTTCTCATCCTTCAAAATTGGATTTTCACTTCGGAGTTTCGTGATGACATTTTTCAATTACTGCTTTCTTATCATCACTCAACTGCTCGTGCATGCTGCGGTTTATTTTTAAAATATAATCAAAAACTTTCAAAACTCCCACTTTAAGAAAACAACAAACTTTCAACTGATTTACGTTTACAAAACGCATCAAATAACAAAGTGCGATTGCGTTGCATTCTGTTACTCGATATCGAGACAACCTATTGCTCTGATTGCGTCCCACATTTATTTCTGTGTAGGTCCAAAGCAATCTTCATTATTTGCCGAGTCCGTGACATTTTCTTTAGCACCTTTGACAATCCGTAAAAAGCATGAAAAATCAATGTTCACATTAGGAATCGTTCATTCCTTCCAAACTCACAATGTTTCTTCAAACTTCCTTATAAGGAATAGAGGTGATATTTGGTCATAAATGTGATAGCTGCATTTTACGACACCTTTTCTTAAAGTTCTTTTTTTATGAGAACTTAAGCTTTGCCAAAATCAAAAGCCTTTCTATAAAACACTAGTTTATGCTGTGGAATGCGCTTTATGGGCTGCAACTAAATATTCGTGGAAAAACAGGGTTTTGAGTCAATGGTGCAACAACTCCATTGTCTTTCCCTGTTCCCTGTTCCCTGTTCCCTGTTCCCTGGGTTCTATATGTTCGCAATGATCATTCGAGTTGAAGAAGTTGACAGTTTGTGCCTCACTGGAGTTAAAAGAGATCTGCAGTGGGTTTATGAGCTGAGTTGAAACTTCTCTCTCATATTTCTTTCTGTTTTTGTGGTGCTTTGAAACTAATTCGTTGTTTGTGTTTACGGTGTTTCACTCTTTTGTTATATTTCGACGCTTTATTTTGATTCGAAAATCAATAAATTTAAATAGCAAAAACAAAACTGTTTTCGAAAATATCAATTGCTTAGAATCAAGTACCGGTATAGAGAATTACCTCAAGCAAGAATAGATATTATCGGGTAACTAGGAGCAACAAGATTATGATCTAAAAATAGATAAATCTCGTGAAAATTAGCAATAAATAGGAAAATCAAGAAAGAAAACATCTAAAATCACTTATAACTATAAACATATCGCAATTCTCCACGTCGAAAAAAATTCACATTATACACAATTCAAAAGACAAACACTTCACACACAGACACAAAAAACAACAGAGACCTCTACAACCACTTACCCAAAATAATCCTATCACTTAAAAATTGAAACAAAGCGCTAGCCACTTACTTGGAGCATAATCCTCGTCGTCACTGACAAGACTTTCGTCCGAATTCTGGGCCGCGTTTGTATTCGAGACACGAGTTCTTGCAGGGCCTGGATGTGCATTGCAGGTTGCACTTTGCTCTTGTCCTCTGTTGGCCGAAAGCTTATTAAAATAAGATGCGGCATATTCGAGCAAATCTGACGGCTGGTCAATTAAAACGTTGACCGTGAATTCGAGGAGGAGTCCCTGAAGTTGTGGGGGGATCCGGCGAGAAGCGCTGGGCACTTGCTGGCCACGGTTCATGTTCTTGCACCTCACGGTCACGTCCAAACACCTCTCACCACATTCTACTGCTATTTACCGGTAGGGTTGGTCGGGTTTGGTTTGGTTGGCTGCTTGGGGATGGGTTGAGACGCCTGCATGGGTTTCGGCTGTTCCCACAATGCGCTGGGAAATGACGTCAGGAGAGTTGTAGTAGGCGAAAAAGAAATCAATAAATGTCTCGTTGAATGTTGGATCTCACTTACACAGTTGTTTTAGGAGGGTTTTACTGGGTTTAAGGTGGTGTAAATGGGAGGTGAGGGGCCAGGTGTTTCGAAAGGTTTTAGATTGGGAGAGAAAGGGAGTTGGAAATAAATGTCGAAGTTTGGGTTTTTTTAAGTTGGGTTTTTTGGTGGAAGTTTGTGGATGATTCGTGGGTATTCGAATGAGAAATTTGGATTTATAAGTAGTCAAATGAAAAATGTATTTTGAGTTTTGGTTATTTTATTTTATTTTTTATATTTGGTTAAAGAAACTTCACTGCATTACTTTAAAAGAATGCAGTGCAGCATCAGTAATAAAAGTTTTAATATTGTTTTAAACACATTATTTAAAAATATGGTTGTTTTAAGGTTTTTTCTGTTATTTATGTCGTTTTTTAATGCCAGTGCTGATGGTGAGATTCCATTACTGTTTTCACTGATATTTGATAATAATTTTGAACTTTTCGTTCTAAAACAGACGCAGACGCTGAAACATCAACTGAAAAATGTCCTAAAACAGACGCAGACCATGAAACATCAACTGAAAAAAGTTCTAGAACAGACGTAGACCCTGAAACATCAACTACATTTAATTTTAAAAGTTACAAGTATGTCTGTGATCGTAAAAAAGCGACAAAAACTTACGATGAGTGCATGGCACAAGCAGATCTCTCATTTTTATTAGATAACAAATATACTTCAATTGGGTCACTGGAATTGTGTTGGTCAGTTGTAAATCTCAAATTAATTAATTTATTTTTCTACTTCTTATATATCAATAGGATGTTAAGTTACTCCGAAAAATGCATGTCCGAAGCCGAATTACACGTTTTAAAGTGCACAGACTTCGTCGAAAGCCCTTGGGATAACCACGGAAGAGGATTAAGAGTTTATAAAAATTTTGAATGTGACAAAACGATGAAACGAGATAGTAAATTAGATATAATCTGTAATTTCCTCTCGGGTAAATTATTAATTTACTTAAACCTCAACAGCAGGAGTTATGATATGCGAATCGCAAGAAGACGACAGTTTAACCTCATGCGACAACAAATTTAAATACGGTTTAACAAAGTTTTTACCAATCCCATCGACCCCTCTTCGTTTAGACCACAACGATTGGACGGATGACGAGTGTCGGTAAATTAAAAAATAATATTTGTAATTTAAAATTGTAAAAATGAAATAATTTGTAGCCTAAAATACAATTGGGCACGTTGCTGGACTGATGCATTGTATGAATGCAGTGACAAGAAACCTCACGACCATTATGTGCTTTTATTTAAAAGAGTTCTTAGTTCATTTCCGAACTGTAATCGAGTATTAAAAAAAGAACTGGAAACCGATTGGTTTCGGAGCGAGACGTCAAGTGGGTTGAAAATAAATCTATCTTCTTCAATTTTTATAATATCAATTTTTCTAGTGTTGAATTTGGTTTAATTGAATGATAAAATATTCCTGGTTATAAAATATAATTTTATTTCGTAGAAAATATTCGTGATTTGTCTTTTAACTAGAGAAGTTTCTTTATAAAAGTTGATTCTCACTGCCAGGTTATTGTAAACTCTCTTGCTAAATTGACTCCAAGTTTTGTGACATTCAAAACCTATAAAATAAAATTTTAAAAATCAATTTTGTTAATGACATTATAAAATTTAAACTTTGTTTTAAACCTTTATTTTATCATCGTATTTAAAATTCTTCGTCGGTTTCCCGTTTACAGTCACAGCTGAGGGTTCTTTATTCAACCCTAACACTGTAACTACTTCCAGTTGAGTCAGATCTGTAGTTTCATCTGCATGGGCCACTGTCGAGTGAAGTTTACCCTAATAAAAAATTAAAATAAAAAATAAAATTTCTAGTGTGATATTATGTTTACAACTTACACTTTCAGCAATGAAGAGGATTTCGTCGTAATTTCTCATTTCGAAGGCATCTAATAATTAAATTATAAAAATAGGTAAATTTTAGATTAATTAATTAAATAAACAAATAAATAAATAAATAAATAAATAAATAAATAAATAAATACCGAGCGAGTCGCCATCATCCCAATACAATTGTCCAAAAGCTTCTTCTGATTCATCAAGAGCCAAAATTAGTGAAAACGGCAGTGAACGACTGAAATATTATTACATCATTTTAATTTTTATGTTTAAATTCACAAATTACGATGTAAACCTTTGAGTTGTTGTGTTGGCCACTGGTTTTGTTGGAAAAACGTATCCACCACGAAAAGCGACGTTGATTTTACCAGGTGGCGAGTCAAACGTCATTTTCTGTCCCTTGCTTTGAATCTGAGTGTAGTTTCCCCAAAAATACCAAACACCTTTCGGAAGGTAAGCGGTAACTGTTGTTTGACCCTATAATAATAAAAAAATAAAAAATAGATATTTAGTGTTAAAACTAAAAATTCATAAAAAATTTAAATAAAGGGAAAACCTTATTCAGAACTGGCATAATCAACAACCCAGGTCCCCAGAGGAACTCAGTGTCGATAGAATATGTCGCTTCTTCTTCCGGAAATCTTTTAAAAAAATTTATAAATTAACAAAACATTTGAATTTTTAAATTTTTATAAATTTACTCGAAAAACAAGGGTCTCGCCACAGTTTCTCCTAACGTATGTGCTCGATGAAATAGCGTGTATAAGTACGGTAATAGGATGTAGCGTATCGATAATGCAGCACGTGATGAAGCAACCACTTCTGGACCTAGAGCGGCTGGATCTTGATCCTGAATTCATACAAACATAAAATTAAAACAAAATTTTATTTTTAACAAATATTTTAAAAAACCCACAATTCCATCATCTGTGTTGTGATTTCGAGAAAACGGGTAAAAAGCACCCAACTCCATCCATCGTTGACACAAATCAACAGTTGTGTTTCCATTAAAACCACAAATATCAGCGCCGACCATGGGAATCCCGAATAAATTAAAATCTAAAATACCTGAAAAAAATTCAAAAATATTAAAAAAAATATCAAAAAAATTATAAAAATTTATATTCTAACTCGGAATTGAAAACTTCATATCGTCCCACGTCGAATACACGTCACCGGTCCAGTGATTCCCGTATTGACCCTGTCCAGGGAAAGTTGATCGCGGAACTATAAATGTCCGTTTCCCTGGTATTATGCGTCGAAGCGCTTTATCAGTTGCAACAGTCTCCGAAAATCCGTACAAGTTGTGTAAATCGTAATGGAGTCCACCACTTTGTTTTGCACTCATGCAAATCGTTTTATGAGCTAATTTCCCTCCGTTAACGTGAGGCACATACGGTGGATTGTCGTATTTCGAATTCGGGCATCCACTTTTTGTCCCATCGTCGAAATTCGACGGTTCGTTCATATCGATCCATAATCCGTCGAAAGGAATTTTATCGTGCATTTCTTTGATGTGATACGTCCAGAAAACAGTCGTTAATGGGTTTGTGAAGTCCAGCCATGCAGCGCCATTGGGTGACCACACCTAGAAATAGTAAAAAAATATGTAAAAAATTATTTTTTTTTGAGTATCCAATCAATACCCGTCCGATAAATGGTTTTCCATCACTATCGTTCACGAAAATGCCTTTTTCCAGTGCTTCTGCATAAGGTGGGTAAACGGACATGTTTTTCGGCGTGTCGAGCGCTGGTTCCTGTAATTTCACGATTTTATTATCAATTTGAAAACTTTTATATTAAGTACCGGTAATTACCATCATAAAAACATAACGCATTCCGGCTTTGTGTATATCGTCCACAAGTTGAGCTAAATCCGAAAAATTCTTTGGATCGTAAGTGAAATCTCTTCGGTTGTCCATGTAGTCGATGTCATTCCATTGCACGTCCTTAAAAATTTTTAAAATTAAAATTACTGTTTGTTTTAAGTTTGAATTTGAATGTGTTACGAATGGAATTCCAGCGTCGCGATTTCGCTGCCACATGTTACGGGTTTCTTTGGCAGTTTTCAAACCGAATCGACAAAGATGGAAACCGAGAGACCAAAACGGAGGCATATTTGGAAG
>JAQFZP010000968.1:0-24482 GCA_034695745.1 Geophilus truncorum | reverse complement strand
TTTGTTTATTGCATTTTTTTGTTGATACCCCTTGCTAAAAAACGAGGTGGGCGAACTTTTATGGAGTTGGGTTGTATTCTATTCTATTGTTAGGCTTTAGCTTGTGCTTGATAGTGATCTTCATGACGTAAGTTGCGTTCTTTATGAAAATTGTTATTTGCATTACAACAAGTCATGTATAAATATAGTAGTTGCTGGCAATCTTAAACTCCATTTCTCCCTCTTTCAAACAAATCTTAAAAAAAAAAAAAAAAAAAAAGTAGAGGACTAAGCAAAACACGGGCATATCTGGTCATAAACCAACTTGTTCATCGCAAACCCGTGAATCACATCGACTACTTGTTGCCATGGCGACGGATAACACCTCATCTAAAGCAGCCTAGCAACCGACAGTTTGTTCTGTCGCCATGGAAACTGTATCAAACCCAGTGGCAAAACACACACAAAAAAAATAAAATACTCGTTTTTTTTCCCCCAACTTGAAATTCGAGGTCCCACCTGCTCATTAAAAGGCAGGTGTTGTGCCACTGACCAGGTGCAGACAAGACGAGTAGTAGTAGGTGTGGATATCTTCAAAAATCAGCAATAGAATCCTTATTATGTCGCGGATAAAAAGCCGCTTGCACATCCAACGTTGCCGTACCACCTCCGGCTTCCCCTTACGTGTAGGCTGATAAACCTGTGGAGGGGGAATCCGATGAGTTCATGACGTAGTTGTGTAGTGTAGGTCAAGTTTTACACATTTTTGGTAAATTTTTTTGTGTGCATGAGTCTTGTAGTGTTTATTATTATTACGGTACCTTTTATTTTATTTTCTAATTCAATTTTTGAATTGCAATTGCAATAATAAACCAATTTTGAAAATTACAATTCTTTCATGTGTGTATGACGTCATGTTACCATCTGTTTGAATTATACCTTTTTGGTGATAAATGTATCAAGTGTGTAATTTTACACCAATTTTGTCCCAATATTTTTTACAGTGTTTAACAATAGTTACTTTAAAATATTGTATTATTTCTCTTATGACATCTATTTTTTTTAATAATGTGTCACCTCAAATGGACAATTCAGGAAATCTATTACAGGTTTCCTATTAGAGGACATGCTCGATTAATAGCCTCAATTTCAACATGTATTGTAGTCATTTATCTATCTAATGTTTTTTTGTTTTTTTTTTTTAATGTCTAAATCTAGGTAACATCAAAATTACACTATTTATCAAACAGAAGCTGTGACATCTACAAAAAATCACAGTCTTTTTGACTTAGTTTCTATTTGAGGAAGGCCTCTAAATGAGGATATCTTCTAATTAAAGCAATAGTGTATTCTCTCCAGAACACACGAAACGGTTAATTACAATTACAGTTACAGTTAAATAAAAGACAACTTAAACATTTGGTAGAATCAAATCTCAGAAAATTTTACAACTTGTTTCAATTAAAATTTTTGAGTGATTAAAACCAATTTTCAATTCAAATATTGTAATTTTGCATCTTTCAATGAACCGTTTCCATTTCACCAATCGTCCCGGATTTCGCCTACCTTCGGCCTTCGCAATTAACCCGAGCAAACCCAATTTCCAGTCAAGTTTATGCAAATCGCGTCATTTTTTAACGCGTCGCACGCAATCGAGTAGCTGCTGGCAGCATTAAACTTTATTCATCCGTTTCACCCATCGTTGCAAGAGAGAAAAAAAACACAGGGGATGTTTCCTGCTGGCTAAAGGTGGGCAGTGGTGCAAATTACAGTTGCGTGAGTCACAATGAATCAGCACATTGCTGCTGACGAAAGAATGGCATCCGAGTCAGTGCTAAAACAATGATTAACGACATTATAATTAACTTGACCGGCACATTCGCATAACAAAGGGATTCCAGCCAACAAAACGTGCATATTTCACCTTATAACCAGGATAAAGTGGGTCCGCGAGTTGCAAGAGTTGCGAGTCGGACCGCGAACAAAGGCGGGTTCTTGCCGGTCAAACAAGTTTTAATTATAAAGTGTTTAGTTGGGTAATGGCTGCGGATGTTTCACGCGAGACGCGCGCAAATCGATCACGCGCATGTCAGTGGGCGAGTGGATGAATGGGATGGAAAAAGATGAGTTATTGTTTCGTTTTTGACATTTTGCACCTTTTTAAAGGTGAGAACGGACCGCTGCTTTCCATGGGAGTTGGCGCTTGGTCCGTTGGGGGTCCCGTGACCTGATGATTAACTCGTGGGTGTTTTTGAGTAATGAGAAAATTGATTTTTTTTTTTTTTTTTTTTTTAAATGTGTGCATTCACAAATACAATTTGAAATGTTGGGTGTGTTTTAATCTCGAAAACGATAAGTCACTTTTTTGGGTTTCCTAAGTCGGAAATGATGCTTTTTGCGTCATTTTCTAGAAAAGTGACTTTCCGAAAAGTCAAAAAAGACATCTATTGGAAAGATTATAAAAGTGTTCAAACAAAGGTAAATTATTCCTAAAAAGTATATTTTTAAAAAGAAAAAGTTAAAGTGAGTTTTCTGAGATTGAATGCATCTATTGTTTTTGCGAGTTCCAATTTTTTCTCGTGCATGATTGGAGGCCCACGCTTTGTTGAAAGCCAAGTGCAATCAGAGGATTGACGATCACGATAAATGTGTTTGTGTTTTAAATGGAACAACGTAGTGAACTTCCGTTGACTAGGTATCACCAGATTTTACATTTTTCATCTATTAACGTCGAGCAATGTGACAGCCAAAACAATAAATTTGAATAAAAGTATTCATAACTTATATGCCTTTGGTCTGAAATGAGTCATAAAAAATGCTAGTCAATAGATACATTCAATTTCAAAAGATGTACTAACAAGTAATTTATGTCATTGAAAAATTTCAATTTTTTTTCCTGAAATGTATCTTTTTAGACTAAAAAAGTGACAATATTTTATAATAAAATGTGAAAAAAGCCCCTTAAATGTAAAATGGATACCATTTTCACTTAACTTATAAACTATGGTAATTCTAAGCATATTCAATATACGTGACTCATCTAAACCAGTTGAAACAAGATTGTTGCCTACTCACCACATTTAACTTACGCAGCTGACAATTCTTTTATAACAATTCTTCGAAATTTTGAACTTGACATAAAATTTACAAGGAGAGTTTTCACTCACTTGGATAATCATTGATTTCAATGATATTAAGACCAAATTTATCGTTGCCTAAAATTATTTCTTGAATCAGTCAATACAATGCAATTAAGTGTAAAGTTTGCACTAAATCAATGGGGTAAAGATAAAGATACGAAGTTACTTTACACTTAACATTTTTGACTCCCATTTTTGACAAAAAAAAAGTAAAAAACATCGAAAATTCAAACTTGGCTGCAGTTATTTGTTGTTCTTTTAGGCGTGCAATTGATAGGAATCAAACAGTAATGTCAACCGTCAAAGTACAAAATGTTGTTGAAAGCCTCGATGTTCAATCACTTTCAACAGCAGCACAAATTTCTTCAAACTCGGATCTGTGGAATAGGAATGCAAATAACAGGCAAGTCACTTCGACAACAGACTTTCATTTCCACCGCACTACTTGAGTCTGGAGACAAACCTCAAGAAGTTATTTTTTAATCTTGACATTATGTAATACAATTGATTATTTCATCATTTGATACGTAGTAAGATAAGAACTGTGCGATATTGGTCGCATAAGAATATGAATACAATATTCGCCTCATATTCGAATTCATGCGATGTTGTTTACATTCATAATTTGTTTCCACCAAATTCTATTTTATAAGTACTTATTTGAAGTATTTTACAGCTTCATTTACTAAAACTTTTATTAAGTTTACATGCAACTAAATTTTAGTTAGATCAACTCAAAAGGAGATCTTCTAAACTGGATAATAATGGATTTTAATTAAATTGAGACGGAGCAACGGTGTTGGTCAAATAAATTGTTACCTGAAATTATTTCAAGAATTACTCAATACAATACGACATAATTGAAATTAAAGTTGCATTATTCCAAATTTTGGCAATTCCATATTAGTTTCATGCAACTTAGAAACAAATTTAATAATGGGGGTAAGCATAAAACACAGGTTTTTGCCATTACCCCTTGATTTAATGCAAACTTGACACTTATTTATCCTGCATTGATTGAGTAATCCAAGATATAATTTTAGACAACAATATATTTATATGTTTGGTCTCAATATAATTGAAATCGATGATTATCCAGGTGAGATGCTCTCGTTGCCTCTTTTTAGAGACAAGAATACAACAGTTGTAATATTGAAACCACGTAAACACATTGTAAATCACAAAGGAACTAATTTAACTGTCTTTCGCCTCTTGGAAGACTTAGTGTGCCACTTTAGTCGAGCAGCAATTCCAATGAGAAGTTGCTTTCGCATGGCCATTAAAACTTTCCTAATATTCACACCGACTTGCAATGCTAATGGTTTGAATTTCACAATGAAATCTCGATTCCTTCCGAAAACTCGCTTTTAATGAAGCGGACTTTTTTATCTACTCAATTAACTCAAATGGAATAAATGCCCATTCCAGAGCAAAATATTAAATTGCCGATGGACATTCGTGCCATTACACTGCGAACCTTGGGAATTATTATTATATTGCTCTTATAAAAATCGCTTTCTTCAACATTCCACCCGTGACATCCATAGTTTGACTTTTTGTGGCCAAACTCATTGAAAAAAAAATGTAATCCTAAAGACAGATGATTTATCAGACAGAAAAAAAATGTGTAATTAAGTGTTAATGCATTAGGCCCATTAAATTAATGTATCGAGTTTGCGATCTTTGTATTTCTTTTCCAATGACCTTCGTTTGCGCTTATTTTATAATCCGTCTTTCGGCCGACTTTTTTCGTTCGCGACAAAAAAGTGGAATGGATACGAAGGGAAATAAGTTGCTCCCAGGGTTTGATCCGGATAATTATGACCGACTTTATGTTTATGTTCTTGTCGTCGGGCCATAGTAGTCATTGGCGACCTTAACCTCCACCAATCTATCATGTTGAGATAAGATTTAGGCAATTGTCAATAGATGCGTTCAATTTCGTTAAGGTAATAAGAAAAACTAAATTGAACGCACTTAATGAAAACTTTGATTTAATTGATTCAAGTGTCAATAATTAACCAATGACAATCAATGCTTGAGTGCAAAGGCAATGCTAACCTACACTCACAACGCTCCTGGTAAGAGTAATATCGCTAAAGAGATTTGTAGAAAGTTGGACTTGCCTACTCCAATGGTGATATTAAATTTGACCTTTAACCTCGCCTTGGAAGTTATTCTATTTCTTTCTCTACTGTATTACCCCAGATTCAGACCACGAAATATCTAGTTTTACCACAGCGCCGAGTATTTCGAATCTTCCAGCATAGTCACATGAACTGACTTGTGACTGTAAGATTTTCCAGCAAAATTCGAAATTTACATGCCACCAAAAAAAAGAAATAAAAAAAAATAAAACCTAACCGCTCATTAAAATTTGATAAAACTCACTTTATGCTAAATGCCACCAAATCCTCAAAAATATGTTCGCAAACTTTGCAGTTTTTTGTTAGTTTTTATAAAATAAAATTACCGGTATATTAAAATTCTGCATGAATTTCTACCCGGGAGAAGAAAATTATATTTTTTTTCTGTGTATTTCAAATCCAGTTACAAATAATTCATGTTGAATAAACAACGATCGATTCGAGACATAATTTCGCATTTGTACATGCAAACGTTTGTATCATTTTACAAACCGTTTTATTTTTTTTCTCCAATCCCAACAATCTCAAACTTATTTAATGATTTTGTTGACTTTTTCAAAGACCAATCCTTTGGCCATTAGCAAAAACTATCACTGATGTTAACGTATAATTATAACCTATAACATTCAATATAAAGTTTAAAATTAAAAACACAACAAGACATTAAGTGACTCCAATGCTGTGGAATTAGGCATAAAAAATCTTAGTAATTCAAACTCTCATTATAATGTCATTGGTATCCAAAACAACAAAAAAAAAATGTAATAAATAAAAAACTGGAAATGCAAATGACAATAAAAACACCAGGTAATCAGAAAAATTATAATTCTACCTAAGCAATACCTTATCAAAATTTTTTTTTTTTTAATTTAATTTTATTAATATAAATAATTATTATTATAAATAAAATAATAATTAAAATAATCACTTTTTGGAAGTTCCGACAAAATGTGGTTGCTAATCTGACGTTGATTATCGAAAATATCAACAACAAAAGATATAGTAATCTCTAACTATTTTATTTAATGTTATAAAAATAAATTCATATTTTTTAATATTAACGTAGTTATATTATTTTTATTTTTATTTTTTTCAGCCATCACGTAACCGGCAAGCCAAAATGGCTGTAAATGCTGTTGAGAAAGCATTTGCCACCACGAAGCCCAGATTTAACACCGTGTGACATTTTTCTTGCAGGGATTCATCAAAGATAACATTTTTGTTCCCACACTTCTAGTTAATTTACATTATCTGAGACAAAGAATCCCTAATGCAATTGCTGAAGTTATCTAGGACATGCTGATGCAAGTTTGGGACGAATTCAAGTTTTGCCTCGATATCTGCCATGTGACCGAGGGTTCACACATTGAGCATCCTTTAATTACTTGTAAAAACAACCTTTTGAGTTTCTCTAGAAACCCATGTAAAGTAAGTGTCAATATTTACAATAGTTTTGATGTAATACAATGTTAAAACCGTATATTTCTTTTGTAATCAGTTCACTCTGTATTTCACCCTGTATGGGACTGCCGCGACCTGTAGCACGAATTGCCAGCCATTCTTTCGTTGTTTTTCAGCGACTGATCCTAGATTTAGTCCTGAAATTCTCTCGGGCAGGATTTCCGTGCATCACAAACTTAGAATTCCCAGAATCTATTTTTCTTTTGACATGCACTGTTCACGATCGTTTTTTTTTTGTTTTTTTTGACAAAATTTAACGTGTCAAAACAGCATTTGGCAACAATTAATTACTGTTTATGATGTGTAGATTCACATTTAATAATAAACCAGTTCAGTTGACTTGACCTTTAAATTATTACAAGATCGGAAACAAATGAGAAATGTAAATATGTAATGAATAATTACACCAAAATTCTTAAAAGTCAAATTTCTCGTAGAAAATGCACAAACTGCCTATCATTGTATAATAATTTTTTATTTTTTTTTTTGCCCCAAAAAAATCATCTTTAATTTTTCCCAGTTCCCCGCAGCTTTTGAACTCTCATTTCTCCCTTACTTAATTTATCTGCAACTTTTCATCTCACTCAACACAAAAGAACACATCTATTCATGGCGCTGGTAAAACGATATTTTACACCCATAACTCAGCCAGCCATGTGTATTTTATTGAACAACTAATAAGATTAAATAAAAATAAAAAACTGCATTAACCTAAATTCCCAACCTTAGTTAATAGTTTACATTTTCTATGACATTAACGACTTGTTTGTCTACCGATTAACATTCGCATTTTAATGTTTTAATATTTTAAATGCAACATTAACCTTTTTTTGTGCCTACTGGCAGAAATTGTAACTAAAATCATAAGCTAGAGTAATGTTTACAAAATATTTAATGAAGTTAATGGATTTAATAAAGAAGAACAAGTCGTAAATGACAAGTTTATGTCAAAAATGTATCTCGTTTTTGAGTTACCGGATGCAAACATGCAAACACATGTACAAAATACACTCCGCCATTTGTTTTATTTTTTTGTGTGAATAAATATGTAGATCAAATATTCATTTACACATTTATATTAGTCTGGTATTTTCACCTGCGAGCGGTTAATTCCTGTTAGAAATCGGTTCCCGTGTGACACATATCGGATTTGTTCAGTGCGTTGTCGATGGATTTGAGCTGTAATTTGAAAGTAAAGGGTTTAAATGTGTTATATTTTTGTCTAAAAGTGTGTTTATGTCTGTGTCTTACGTAATTAATTTATGAAAAGCGAAATTTCGGCGTCATTAATCTACGCGATGCCGATGATGTTTCTTTTCTTCACTCACAAGTCAGTAATGGAGACCGGAAATACAACAGCGCGCCTGACGGAGAGTCGGAGTATTAAAATTCAAGTTTTATTACAATTTAAAGCTATAAATTATAAATGTTAGAGTAAATATTATAATTACCGTGAATTTATTATATTTTTGAAAAGTTTTAGGTTTGATCTTAATTAAAATCGGGCATTAAAAAAATACGCCTAGCGGAAAATTTGTTAATCAAATTTAAAACGAAAATCAATTTTACTTCTAAAAGTTGAGATTAATTTATAATTACTTAAAAATCCGCTAGATGTTAAAATAGTTATCTTTCTCAATAAAACAAAATAACAAAAAAATAAAAAAATAAAATTTCCAACCGTCGACAACAGCGCTCCTAGCGACCACCCCTGAAAACCGCAATTTCAAAAATTCATAATGCACGGACATTCCCCAAACCCCATAATCCTTAAATAAAGATCTATAGTACAACGGTTGAGCAGTTTTTAATTGCAAGTTGAGTCATCTAATCCGCTAGGTGGTTTAGCAATACAAAAACATTTCCAGTTTGCCACATCACCACCAGGGTGCGCAACACCGTGAATCATGCACACACAGTAGTAAAATCGAGGGTAAAATACTCCAAAATCACCCCAAGTGCATTCAATTAAAAAAAATCGAACCATTTTACTAGATTGGAAATCGTGCATATAAGTTTAAAATCACTTTTAATCGATTTCTCAATTATTCAAGGAAAATCGATTCCACCAATTCCACAATTGATAACTTCGAAATAGCGAATCTTAGCCTTGAATCAACACCGAAACTGGCAGTAAATAAGAAAAGAATGTCAATGATGAAATATTTCACTTTTTTCACATGTTCCCAGAAATGTGTTTTACGTCAAAAATATTACGATAGAAAAATTTAAAGTCATGTAAGTAGGTAGCAGTTTTACATAATTTTTAAACTATCTGAATTGATGCATTCTGAGCATGCCCAGTTGAAACAAGATGGCTGTCTGTTCATCAGTCATCACTCTAATGTAAATTGCATGACGAAATAACAGTTCTTTTATAAAGATTTTATTTCATTTTAAATTACACACACACTCACACACACATATACACTAGGTGGGTTTCGTTTATTTATTTGAACATGTGTAAAATCTTGTTTTAAAAAAGTTGCTCTTTTTGAAATGGTCATTTTCTCGATCTAACTTAATGAAAACTGATGCAAAAAAAATGTGTAAATCTCGATTTAAACCAGTTTAAAAGTGATTCACACCAGTTAAAATAATAAACAAACTCACCTTGTATTTAATTGGAATCAGGTTAGTTACATTACATTATACGGTACTTCTGATGATACAGAATTGATTTTCCCGACGTCATGACGTCACATTACTGAACCTGGTGTTAAGATTTGTGCAAATATCAATTTAAGTGACTTACTTACCACTTACCGTATTTTTAAAATTTAACGCCCCTCTTTTTACGACATTTGTTTCAAACCTAATAAAACACTGGCCAAATAAAATAAAGACAAGTGACTTACACCAACAGATACGGGAAATATAAACAACTCGACCGGTTGTTAACTATTTTCCATTTTGCGTGCACTGAGTAGTCAACACGAGCCACAAATTCACTCCAGGTTTCTCTCACCGAGCATTCGGGGTGGGGGTGGGGGTGAGAGGAGACGTGAATGTTGGGAAATGAAAGACCCTTGGGTGACGGGGGTGTGGGTTTTTTCTGAATGCTACATCAATCATTAGAGACGTGCAGAGAAAAGACATGTGAAAAATGTTGCCAATGTTTTTACCAGGGGGAAAGAAGTTTTTTTTTCCTTCTCTGAGTCGTCTATTTTTAATATTTTTACTGAAATTTTAATTATACAAACACAACATGTTGTAAAAAAGGGGGAAGTGAGTTAAAAAGTGCAAGTAATTAGTTGTGGTGTGAGAGATTAGATCTGCTAACTGGTTTGCAAAGCACATCGGCAGTGTCTCTGGTTTGTGTGAGAGAATAAACAAGACTGGAGAGAGAGAGAGAGAGAGAGAGAGAGAGAGTGGGGGAGTAATTCCAGGCGGCCATGATGGCTGCTATGGTGATGTTTTGTTAGTTGGGATTGAGGTGAGATTATACGGTTATTTTAAATAATTTTTTTTTATCTTCTGTATTTGTTTTTCTCTGATTTTGAAAAGCATGGCGCCGCCCTGGTGGTAGATACTGAAAGTAACATAGTTGCTTTCTAAACCAAGAGGACTATTTGTAACAAAATGGCCACAAAGTAGGAATTTTTGCACGAACGTAGCGCCACCTATATATATCAATCAGCGTTTTGTGGGTATAATATAACTGGTTACGCAATATATTAGCAATAATACTAAATTAAAAAAGTTGAAAAATATAGGTTTGTGTATAGATGGTGTCCATATTGGATGATGTCATTCAGAAATTTCTGGAGAAGATATAGTAAATCTTTAATGAAGGTTTTATAGTGGCTAAAATCTCACTGATAGTGCTAAAATTCATTATAAATCTGGATAAATCTCTACAAATTGGTTAAAATCTCAAGCAATTTGCGTAAAAAACTTTTTAAAAATCTCTACATCTCAAGCTTTAGTGAATCATAATTTCTTAAAAATTTTCATATAGCTATTTAACTTACAATAAATCTCTTTAAAAATTAATAAATCAAAATCACATTTTAAAAAAAATACAAATCTCTATTTTTCTTGAAATATGCAATGAATTAATTAAAAAAAAAAAAAAAGTTCTCAAACCAAATTTTCCCAACAAAATCAAAAATTCAAAAATAATTTCCAACGTATTAAAATTTAACAAAAACAGATTACCGGTATTTTCTTTTATACATCAGTAAATGCATCATTTCCTTAAGATGCACTTTAAGCAACCAAAGTCAGACATCATTGCAACTGAAGTCTAGCATAAGGACTGCACGGCATAAATAATGACTACAAAATGAGCCAAAAAAACCGACGAGAAGAATATTAAAACAAAATGACTTGAATTTCATTCAAATTTCCATCTGAACGGTCATTTCACTCACGTGACCACCGACATGTTGCAGCTACAGACATTCACTAGTGATTATCCGTCGTCCGGCGTTCTGACAACTTAATTCGTTAATAACACTCACCAAAAGATGAGATTAAAAAAATAAAATATCATTCGAGAAAATTACTAAATAATTTCAACAAGGACAAACATAACAAGGATAATTTAAAGGAAAAAAAAAATTCAAATTTGTTTTCTCGTTGGCCGTATGCAACACGTCGTCACATTTCAAAAAATCCTCTAAAACTCTGCTATATTTAACTACTATAAAATTATACCCATTAAAAAATAAAAACATCTTTTGTCTTTATTTAGTGTAAAATTACAGTACTTCCTAATTTAGTTATACAGCTAAATGTTTCATTTATTTTTTAAAATTGAATGCAGCAGCTACTACGATTTACTTGTTAGTTAGTAGATATATTTGAGCAAGAAATTGGATTAATTATACATTTACTCACGATACTACAGAACTCACTTTTATGGTTAAATAAGCATGACGTCACATTAAAAACCCTGGTTTGAGAATTTAAGCAAATGTCAGTTTAAACTTAATTAGTGGCTAGGAATTTTTATGACTCGTTCCACTAATTTTTTGAAATAATTAAAATTGTTTTTACACCATCCATTTTTTTCAGGCTAATACGGTAGAATATTGTAAATAAAAGACGAAATAACAGAGCATAAAACAATCAAACGCAATTAATTTAAGGGGGAGAAATAAAATGCTACGTAAAGATTTATGAACATGTAATGAAGTGCAGAGCAAAACACACAACAAAACTCGTGTTTCCATTTCAGAAGCACATTAAAGGTCGTACAACCTGCGTTCCATCACAACACCTCTTATTGATTTATTGACTCGACAAAACGAAAATTTCCATGTGCCCACCCCCTTCCCCACTCTTCTTACTAAGGTAAATACAAACATGGTTAGAACAACGCCATCGACTCACAAATTACACGCTGACAAATAGCGAGTGGTCACGACACACGAAATGAATGTTTTCCATATCAAACTGAAAGAATTCTTCTCTAGGCCTAATCAGCCTGCCACTGGCTCACACGAATGACATAAAAATCTTTACCAGCACTCCCCCTACCAGCACCATATTCACTTACCTTTTCAGCTAAATCTCTATTTTGGCTCGATTTTTATCACATGACTCATGATAATAACAGAGCACAGCACATGTTTTCCCGAGTTCCCGAGGCCTAACGATGACTTTTTAAGCTTTGCCAATTTATGGCCAAGATAATTTTCAATATTATCTTGATTCTTAAAAAAAGAGATTTTTTTAAAAACTTGATTCTAAATTTCGTTCTTTCGTTCGACGAAAGAGGATTTTTGTTCAAATTCTCATTTGTTGTTGATGAACTCTTGTTGTTGATAAACTTGTTGTTGGGAAACAAATTCTCAAGTCAATTTACTCCCATTGCAACTTGAGATAACAAATTTTGTAACCTTTGGAATTTAAAAATAAAGTAATAAACAGAAAGGTAGAAATAAATAAAGGTAAAGCAATTGCCTGCAATATTTGCATACCGATACACCATTGTAAAGCTCAAAAATGAACAAACTGTACATGGATCGACGTTGTAGTTTTTGGTTTGATAATTTTTGTATAACAGGATCCTATTATGTACCCGGTACGTGTTGGATGGTAACTTTTTTGGTACGGTACGTTAAGTCTTAATGTACCAAAAAAGTATTAAGTCCAGTTTCTGATGATGACCACAAACCCGTGGTTTAAATGGCGAACCCTGCACTTGTAAAATCGTAAGTGATAATACAAATGTTAGAGCACAATCGTTTCAGTATACAATCGTTGGGGTACAATCTAATAAAGTGCAAACGTTGCACAATTGAGACTTATAAAAATTAGAGTACAATCGTTGCAGCACAAACGTAGAGTCCTGATGATGACTGCATATCCAGCAGCTAAAACGTTGAACGTCTATTTCGTACGCTTAAACTTCTTTGGTGTTAAACTGTAACTATTAATACGTTTTCTTCCTTTCTATGTGTAAATCCTTTTGATGTATTTTAGTGATAAATTCAAATATTAAAAATAATTTTTCATTTATTTTGAGTGGTTTAACATTAATTTTTTTTACTCTGTTGCATCATTCTTTCTTTATACTTTCTTCGACGAAAGATTAGCTAACAAATTTAAGTATGGGAATTTACTCAACTCACATTAAAAATTAAAATTAAGATAAGCACAGCCACATTGTCTGGTAATCAGTCTTAATTTTAATTTTGACTACAGTCTTTGGCTGGAAAATCTCCATTGGTGAATAGGATTAAGCATTCTATTCTTACAAATTTCTTACATCTTTCGAAATGCTCGTTTATTGCAGCATGATGAACAGGGGTCTTCCCTGCTAGTACATTGCAAGTGAGCTTGCTTTCAGTCAACCAATTAGAACTGTGACGGGCACCATTTTTCTTCTTTTCGTTTCTTTATTTTCAGTTTCCACCCTTTAATGGGATTTTAGTCTCGAGTTCCGTTTAAAAAAGACTTTACTTTTCTTGGATTTTTGTTTCGTTGGTAATTCTCAAACCTTTCCGAAGACTATATAAACTTAGTACAGTATTTTGATATTTCACTGCATTTTCTAAGAAATTATAGAAAATTTTTGTAAAATAAAATACAATTATAATTTCTAAAGACGAGGTTCGCGCTCGGCTCGAAACCCGAACTTGCCATCTCAAACTTAACGCATTAATTTCCCACGAACAATAAATCAAAAACCCTTGATTTAAACGCACTAAAATATTTCGACTCAACAAATTGTAAATCACACACCAGAATTTCTTTTTTATTCCTTTTTTTAAGCTTCCATAAATTTTTTCACTCTATAATTGTTTGCACGCTATGCAATGTTTTCTTGTTTATTGCACTTAACTTCACCAGTACAATAGCACTGCACACTTAACATTAATTAATAGATAACAAAATTATGTTTATTTTATACACCCCTAAAAAAAACCATAAAAACTAGAAAAAAAAATAAACAAATATTACCTTGTGACTTTTTCTAAACTTGACTTTCAAGCTAAAATAAAAAAGTTGTACGTTTATAAAAAATTCAACCAACATCACGCAAAGTCCCACCCTAAAAACCCTCGTTACCAACACGAACGGTTTTTTTCGTACTTTTATTCCAATAATTTGGTAGATGCATCAAATTCTCCCGCACCACGCCAAAAATGGACACGTAGTAAAAAACACTCGTTGCAAATCTTTAATTCTCCATTTGTATTTCGCTGGCTCGATAAAAAGGACATTTCGAAAATTGGTCAACATTTTAAGCGAAACGCATTAAGCAGCATATGGCGCGTTGCAAAAAAAAAAAAAACTTCTTCCTTACAACTTATTTCTTGGGAGATGTATGAAGTAATTTTTTTGCAAGCTACGGTAAAAAGCCCGAGTCAGACGTGTTCGGACTTGAAAAACGTCTCCGCTTCTATTTTCCAAATGAGACCCACGTGAAATTTTAATCTTTAATAGTAAAAGGGAAAAGAAGGAGGGGGAATAGGAATGAGGGAGGAAGAGGAGGGAAAAAGAGGTTAAAAAAATAGAGAAAAAAGCTTTCAAGTCTAAATTGCACCTAGTTCCAATTGACCGTGATGCTGCACACATCAAACTGAATATTTGCTCTAAAATGAATGTATGCTTGAAGAAACAGTGGAGAAATTGTAGAGAAAAGGAGTTTTTATCTTCTGAATAAGAATTTGATACGGTACTGGACTACTGGTGCACTTCCAATACTTGAAAAAATTTACTTATCAAGCATTTTATGATTAATTCTGTATTTCAGAATATATTTTTAAAACATTTTTTTAATTTTAACAATTTTCATTGTAATAGAAAATTTCTAAGAAATAAAACCAAAATTAAATTTTGTTTTGTATGTGTAGAAAACAGTTTTGCTAACAAATTTTAGCAATTATTTGGTGTGTGCCAAGCAGCCCCGGTACCGTAACTGTTTTTGTAATAAAGTAATTGATAATCAATCTATTTAGTACTACGGTACTTTAATATCGTTCCATCATTGTTTCTCCTTTTATTTTTTATATGTGCACAAGTGTTTAATTTTCAAGAAAAAAATTAATTATATTTCAAACTTAATAACATATAATCAGATAACAGCCAAATCCCCCTCTATTGAAGGAAAGTGTAATTCGATTTCAAAGGTACAATTTATTATAGATCTAATTACTTAAAAATATGCAATCTCACTTATTTAATTACTATTTCAAATGGTCAGCGTGATCAGACTAATGCACACGTTATCTGTGGCACCTTGCTGCTTAATAAACGCACTGTGCATGATGCCTTACGTGGAATCAATCAAAATAAACGTGAGATGCTGCTTAAATCAATTATACATTATAAAGTTTGGACCAGTTTGTGAAATTGCTTTATTATTGATGTGCTCGAGAAAGAGATTTCGAGAGCAACATTATAATCCATTGGTCAGATTAGTTTAACGTTGAAGTTTAATGTGAATGTGAATGATTCTTGGTCAGAAATAACTCAGTTAACACAACTTACACATTAGAGTGCAACATGGTGGATGGCAAGCAAATGCATATAAAGAATTAGCGCCCTCTTGTGATAATTTGAAACCAATCAGAAACTGTAGAATGGATAAAGAATGATTTTAATGTGACAGTTTCAGAACAGATTACCGTACATCATGTTTGTATTCTAGGCATAACAACGCTCACAAATAGGTTCGTCTAATTGGCGTACTTTTTATATAAAAATCAGACATCCTAACGTTAAAATAACGTCGGGTTATCCCGGGTTATCCTACCTTTTAATGTGAAAAAAACATGAAAAACCGACGTCTATTATAACGTTGATTACGAGTCGTTTTTACGTTATTTACGTAAAAAGAACATTATTTCAACGTCTTTTTCACCCCCTTAACTTAAGACAAACATCAAGTCTAAAAAAAAAAAACCATAAAAACGACGTCATTTTAAAGTCTTTATTACCGTACGTCTAAAAGTGACCTGTGACTTTGAGACATAAAAAAGACGTAAAGACATTTTTAAAAAAACGTAAGAATGACGTTAATCGGACTAATGTGTGCACAATGGGATCGAAATAAGTTGCTATCTTGTACAAATTCCATTTGTTTCTTTTTTCGGGTAAACCATTGACCCAGTAATCAATGATTCATCATATTTTCAAAATTGTAAGTTGCAATTTTGAAACACACTTTACCTCCACAATCCTCAATTTAGCAAATTATCACACTTCTGCTTCATTTAGTGCATCACTTTTATCAGCAAACAGTTTTTGAGTCTTTTCACCAACTTGTCCACATTATTGTCACTGTCTTATCTCTTTCAACATATCTAAACATTTTATTGTTCTTTCTCTCTTTTAAAAAAGAATAAATGAAGCCATAATTACACCAGAAGGCATCCCATCTTCATTCACTTTTTCTTTCCATTGTGTGTTGTGATTATTAAACCTGCAATAATGTAACTTTATTTGATGTCCTATCTTCAGGGCATACCAGCTGAGGTCTCAGCTATTGAATTGTGTGAGCTTCATAAAGTAGCAAAAGCAGACTGTTTGTCTGACACTGTAAGGCAAAACAAACCAACTTTTCTTCATTACAAATATTGAACCACTGAACTTGGCCTTTTTGCAGCCAAAAAAACAAACTGAAAAGTGCAAATTCCCACTAAGCTGCTGGAGGAAGTTTCAGCATTAAACTTTGACATTTAATATTCAGCAAGAAATTACTCTTCCTTTCTGCACTGAAATTAATGGCAAAATTATTTGGGAGGACAAACATGCCTTAATTAGGTTCCGAATACTTGACTACAAGCTTATTTCATATTGGTGCAAGCAGCGCGCAGGCAAATTACGGTGGCTTAATAAACGGTGCACAAAAACAAATTCATTACTTTCACGTAATCATTGCATTAAATATTTAATTTTAATTTCTGATTGTGTCAGCAATATGCCGCGCTTAGCTTATTACAGTATTTGTCGTTGCGGTCGCTATGGCAAATCGTTGACTTTATGCTCCAGTGTCCCGATGACAATTTTTCAAATAATTTTCTACTTTTTTCTAGCATAAAGAAGTAGAAAATTAATCAAGTTACTTTGCTTGAACACAACAACTTTACGTTTTATCACTAAGTTTACATAGTTGTTACAAGTTGTTACTTTTATACATCTCTTGTAGATTTACAACAGTACTGTACACTTCTAATGTACAAGACAACATTCTTCTATTAAAGAGTGGTTCACACAGCAATAAAAAGAAAAGAAAAAACAGAAAAGAATTTGTTTTAATACTGTAAGTGTTCACACTTTTAAGAAAAATCTGCTTTGACCAGCCAATGCAAGGTCAAGATTGAATACTTATGACCGTTGAGTCCGTGCTCTCATTGGTTGGTATATTCTTCTTGTCTGAAAGTTCTAAGGTAATTTAAAATATATTTAGCTTGATTAAGAAGATTAAAAAATGATCTGAAATTCTTTCTTACAAAGTGTAAACTCCACTTAACTTCTTAAGTGTCTTTAACTTCTTTTAAAAATGCAATAAACAATGACATTTCTCACATAGTTTACAAGGTACAAACTAGCAAGTACACATATTAGCTACGTAAATCATTGCATGAAATAAAAACTTTTCCATTGGAAAATATGTTTCCCACTCTAAAAAATAACTTTTACGTAAGTTGTAGAGTTGTCTCTACTACAACTATTTTTACCGTAAAAGCCCGCCTTTCCCAGAATCTAAATGGAAAATTGTTATAAAAATCAAGACAAAGTTGACTTAGTATTACAATTTTTCATCAACTTTCAAATTTTGTAAAAATTTCTACAACAGCTATCCAATAAATATTCCATTGGAAAAATTCTAATTCATGTAGTGAATATACTGCATACATTTAACACAACCTACTGAAAGTTAAACTCGTCATTTGGTTGTTAAATCACATTTAAAATATAAGTGAGTGAAAAATAACTACAGTATTACACTCATCATCTATAGAAGAGGTTTGTCAATGAATTAATTTCAATCTTACACTATGTTCTTAAAGCAATAACTACTATACCAAATTGTTGTGTCTAACATTATACAATTGTGCTGCAGTCAAGCCTTTATTAGAACTTTTACTTATTCAAAAAAAAATTTAAATTTCCGTATTAAAATTTTCAATATGTTGCACTTTCCTTTATGTATTGCTTAACCCCCATCAAAAATTGGCTATAAATTCTGCCATTTTTGTAAAAACCTGATTTAATGACTCAATTACAACAATTTCATCTGCCATAATGAAATGTTTTACATACATATTGAGCTTAAAATTAAATCAATACTTGCAATCTCATAAAGATAGGATTTTTTTTTTCTTTTTCTTTCTTTCTTTCTTTCTCTCTCACTCTCTCTCCTCCTTTTTCTTTATAAATCCAGAAGAAGCAACTCCTTGCCACCCCACAAATCTCTGAATAGACAATATAGAAAATTCAATTTTTAATCTCCTCATCTTTATGTATGTAACTTCTCTTCCACTTTTATTTTTCTCCATTTCTGAAAATTCCATTACCCAGCATCAATCCATTGTATTTTCCAGCATATACCACACTTTTCCTGTCTCTGCCAGAGACACTTTTATGACCCAATGATTGAACTTTATCTTCAAAACCACGTGGTCAACGCAATTGAAGAGAGGGAAGGTCCAGCTTATTACACACAAAATTGCTCCACTATACACACACCCACAAAAAAAAAATCTTGACCACCAGAGACAAAGACACAGCTTCTGATTGCTTCATTCCCATAAGACGAAAAAAGAAACGATCAAATAAAAAAATTGAATTTTTTTTTCCCCAAAAAAAAAATATAAGGTGAAACTTTTAACAAATTTCTCAACATGTTTTGGAGTGTTGCAATTTAGTATTCAAAACATCTGGTTTTCTGTGAAATCACAAGACATATGGTCAATAGGACATAATTCTCAAGAGCATAGTTTATGCAAGCTGCGTATTGGCACAATTGGCCATGCAAATTCAATTGAGTCGCTACGGGGCCGAAGGACGGGCAGACAAACTAAACTTAGTCTCTTTGCCTCTGCATACAACTCGATACTTTTCGAGTGGTAGTTACAAGAGGTATATTTTGACGATGCATGAATTTTAAATGAACATAACTAGGTCTACATGCTCATCTCTTGGCATCATCTACCTCGGCTGACAAAGCATCTCAAAATGCGCCTCTGGCAAACGTCAGTCCAAACTTAATTTACACCTTATCCTTTGGGAATTGGCCAATCCGAACTTTCATTCCGCTTGGCAAAAATAGGCACACTTTAAAAGTTTGTCGTTTCCTCTCGAGAATAACTTTCAATTCCTCTCCTTGTTAAACATCAACAATTTTTTTTGCTTTTTTTATTTCGGTTTACTTCTCTGAGTAATTTACATTGACAACGTGAATGTGTTTTGCAAAACATGTCAACAGTTTGTGCTACACTGGTAATGAAATCAGCCATTTCTGCTGTTTTAATGAGGGTTTTTTCTTGTAGGGAGTTTTAGTTGTCTGCAGTGCTGACATTTTGTAAAACAGCCAATCAGAGTGTATTCTAATTTTGTATTGTTTACTGCAGAAGCTGAGTCGACCAATGGGAAATGTGGATGGAGTTTGATGATGGTAAGTGGCATGAATTCGTGACTTTGTTTCGAAAGTGGTTTTAGTTGTAACTCTAATTTCAGGATTAAAGCGACCCGTCAAACTTCAAAAGGAGTGATATAGGGAATCTAAAAATCAAAGGTGATAGTAGGATCCTATTACGTACATAACGTACAAAAAAAGTTACCACACATACCCCAGTACAAAATCCAGGTCTTAATGATGACCACATACCCAGTGGTTGAAACATTGAACCCTGCACTTGGGAAACTCTGAATGAAAATCCTTTTGATGTGTTTTAGTAATAAATTTTAAATATTAAATACTGATAATCACCAAAACAATATCAACTCTACCAAAGATGATAATGTTATTATAGATAACATCAGACTTAACCTAACTATGATTTCACATGATGTCATATAGGACAAATGGAGGATTATGTAATAGTAAATCACTTCAAACTTTGCAACATGTACTTCAATGACTTGCCGAAGAAAGGTTCAAGTTGTAGCATTCACGTGACCTCTCCTATCAATATATTCCCTAACGGTTATCCTTTTGTTTCTTTTCTCACTTCTTCATTTTGTTTCCATCTTTGATGGGATTTCAGTTATCGTTCTTTTTTTCTACTTCGTTTCGATAAACCAGGGGCAATTATTTCAATCTGTTTTTGCTTTGGTGCTATAGTTCTTGGCTTTTACAAAACAACATTCTTTCGCAACACCATTCCCTAGAAACTTTACTAAAGCATGATTCAAAGCTGGCTTTACCTTCCTAAAATTGCATAGATTCTGTTTGTTGGTTTTAAAACTGCATCAAATTTTCATTTTTTGTATAATTCACAACCAAACAACTCTTTGCATTTTCATCAGTGTGAAAAATCATTTTTTCTCCAAATAAAATTACCAACTGGATTAATGTTACATCAGCACCTAAAAAAAATAAACGAACAAAATTTTAATCACATATCTCAAGTATATGAAACACTCAAACCCAAATACATAACCCATGTCCAAAGTGCAAAGTAAAATAAATAAAATAAAATAAAAATATATGGTAGCTGTATTTACAAAATTCGCTTCATATTTCATGAACCCACACGCAGCCATGACATAAATAGTAAAAACGTTAAAGTACGTCAGAGAATATTTAGACTTTAATATTTTTTTAAAAAATTTAAATACTTCATTATGATGCTAGTGGAAGTGATTAAAGCAGTTACATATAAAAAATAAATATACCGGTTTATTCCCACAAGCATTCTATTCAAATGAAGTGAAATTTAAAATAAAATTCCTTTTTCATTCAAATTTATTTGTCTTATATACAAAATGACTATCTTTGTTTCCGTCGCATCGCATTATCTTCGCAGACTTAATGCTGTAGAATTCAATTTCAATAATACTGGCTATTAAACCTAAGCTTCAAAGAACTTTTTATTTACATTTTTTCCTCTAAAATGACAAAAAACATGTTTTTGCTGGCCCGTTAATGTTGAGAGGAAGTGTGAGAGTAATGGTTTCGATAAATGAGGTCCGATTTCAACAAAATTTTCAGATGATGTTTCCTTATCGTTAACGTCAGCAATTACATTAATTGCTCAAAGTACAGACGAAATGTCAGACAGAAGCTTGAATTTCATCGTATTTTTTTAAAGCTGCTTTTAATGTGCAACATCAAACTACCAGATGCCAACAGCAGATTTTTTATTTTAACCTAAAAAATTTTAGTGTTGATTAGTTTTCGTAAAGTTCGATGACTTTAAAATGATGTAGTTAGAATCCAGAAGATGAAATAACCAGTAACATTTCATCAAAGGATAAAGACGCACAAACTTCTAAAAGTCAAAGACACCAGTCTGTACTGTAACTAAATCAAAGTCCTTATTGGCTTTGACATATAAATATGTCTCAAGATTAATTCAAGAAGAATTGTAAAAGCAGCTTAAAAAATAGTTTTTTACTGCATTCATGAAGACACACACACACACTCTACCATATTAATGAAGCTAAAACAAAAACTACACACTCTGGTGACAAAATGCAACAATAAACAAAAGTGCATAAAAAATGAAATTTAAACCATAATTTAAATTATAATCAAAATTCATAACATTTACTCTTAAAAACAAATTTAATCTTTCACATTAGTGACCACACTTAAAGAAAATTGTAATAGAGATTGCTTTAAATTGAACTAGTCTCTACTTTAGGTCACTTAAATGCTATGGCGTAGTTTAAAAGTAATACTGTAGTCTTTTTTCACATTGTAATGGCGGACTTACAAATGTTCAAACAAAAGTCTCTTTTTTTCTAAAAAAAAAAAGGAATGTTAAAACATTTTTTCGGGTTAAAAGCATCTATTGATTAAAATTCTTTATTAATGGCAACTTTTGCACTTTTTGTAGCCATTTGTGTATATTAAAACTAATTTTATTGTCATTATTGCAACTAATTTTGTTATTAGCCAGCCAGTTAGAATAAAGATTCAGCAATAACCACACTGCTGTTATGTTCTTTGCATATAAAAGCTTTGAAAATTTTATAGCCAGCTCTCCACCTAAACTCATGTATTACACCATTATTACACCATTAGTTTATTTTACTGAAAATATGCAGATTAAGCCAGTAAGCTGCTCTCACTGTGCTGATAATAATAATAATTATGGTACAATCTACTGTGTGACCTTTAAATCTGTAACAGTTTATCATTAAAGTTGCTCCACTCGTTTTCATCTGAGATATAACAAATTTCCCTAGTGGTAAAAAAAAAAATTAAAAATTTTTTTTTAAAATAATATTTAGAAAATATTTTCATTCAAGCCTCAAATTCTAAAAAAAAAATGTTTTTGATTTCACTGTGATTGCTAAAGAGAATGATGTAAATAAATGAGGAAAGAAAAATGTCTTCTCATGAAATGTTTTCTTCATCTTTCTCTTGTTGCTAAGCAATGTAAAATAATTTACTGTAAGAAAAATTCCCTTTATGTTATGTGCATTGTGTGTTATGTACTCAGCAAAAGAAAGTTATTTATGTTTGAAAAATAAGTTGCATTGCACAAGGGAGTGTAAAAATCCAATTCTCTAACTGTGATAACATCACCTCTGGAGATTTAAACAGCTACAGTAAAACTGGATTCTGGTAATTCCAATTCCAATTTGAATCTAGAGTTACCTATACTCCTTTTCTTTGTCATGGTTTTTTATTAAATATTTAATTACTGTACAAAACAAAAGACTTTACAAAGGAAAAAAAATTCAATAAGAAAAGAAAAATATTTCTTTCGTGAGTGGTATTGTTTGTAACTAGGCTGATTAAGTTGCATTTTACTTCATCTCTAGTTGATTTAAAGTTTACTTGCTTATAATCAAACTTACAGGCATCGTACTCAATTTCAACTAGTACAATATAGGAAAAATAGGTGAAATCTAATCCAAAAATAGGATACTTAATATGATTAATTGATTATTATAGGAAAAAATAGGAATTTACTGAGTTCCTTAGAAAGCTTTTCTATTGATTGTTATCGAGATAACGTTACATAATGTCGTCGGAACGTTCCCGTCAAAACCTATATAAACAAATGAAGACCCAAGTAAAATACCGACTTTGCGATTATCGAAATTTCAAAAAAAAAAAAAAAAAAATACAGACGATGCGACTATCGAAGTTGCGAAACTAACAACGACGAAAAACGAATCTAACGAATAACGAGTAAAAGACGATGACCGAAGCAATGGTAACATTGAAATTAGAATAACGTCGTGTAAACGTTCCCGCAAAAAACCATACAAGTGAAGTAGAAGAAAGAGTAGAAACGAAGAAAAGTAAAGTCGAAGAGATAAGTAAAAACGATTATTTCGAAGATAATTTGATAAAAGGAGAACTGAAATCTCTCGTGCGACCAACTTAAAGGCCTCAAACGTGGTTCCAGTGCAGGTATTGCACCTCTCAAGACGCGGCGCCACCCCCATTTCATTCCATACAGTTTCCACACAGTTTGGAAACTTAGAAACAATTTGGAAATTTACAAACAGCGTCTCAACAGCTTCGACATAGAACCGTTTCCGAACAAATCCGTTACAGCTTCCGACTGTCCAATAAACAAGAACAGCTTCCGATGTGTTTCCGATCGTCGCCGTAACAGTTCCCAAGACAGAAGTGTTTCAGAACAGTTTCAATGAATTTCCAAAGAGTTTTTAAAGTTTCCAAAGTGTGTGGAAACTGTATGGAATGAAATGGGGATGGCGTGAAAAGGGGTGCAATACCTGCCTTGAAACCGCGTTTAAGTCGAAGAACAAGTAGAAACGAAGAAAAGTAAAGACGAAGAGAGAAGTAGAAACGAAGAAAGCGTAACAGACGAAGAGAGAAGTAGAAACGATGAAAAGTAAAGACGAAGAGAGAAGTAGAAACGAAGAAAGCGTAACAGACGAAGAGAGAAGTAGAAACGATGAAAAGTAAAGACGAAGAGAGAAGTAGAAACGAAGAAAAGTAAAGATGAAGAGAGAAGTAGAAACGAAGAAAAGTAAAATCGTCTAAACATTCCCGCAAAAAACCATAGAAGTGAGAAACAAAGCTAACGAAGAAAGAGTAAAGTTGTAGAAAGAAAACAAAAAATATTTTTAATGAAAAATTTATTATTTTATGTGTTAACACTCAAAATTGAAAATACAGTAGCAATCAATTATTAAT
>JAQFZP010000967.1:0-24508 GCA_034695745.1 Geophilus truncorum | reverse complement strand
AAAAAAAAAAAAAAAAGGTTTTTCTTTCTCAGGATGTGGGCGTCCCGGTTCATCTTTACTGAAATCTGGTCACCCTACGGTATTAGGAAATGTGTAATTTGTTGATTTTAATAATTGATTAATTTTTAGCAAAGTTTTGCTCTGAAGGAAGCAGTAGCTTCGAATTCAATGGTAACCATCTTACGTGACAATGAAGGTATGAAATAAGTGTAAAGGCATTACATTTTAACATTATTTTTCTCAAATTTAGAAATAGTTGTCTCGTCTCACGAGTTGGTCCCTGGAGATGTAATAATTTTATCAACTTTTAATACAGTGTTAGAATGTGACGCAGTTCTCGTTCAAGGGCAATGCATTATGAACGAAAGTGCACTAACAGGTAATGTAATGATATATTTGAACAATGTTAACTGTAATATTATTTTTTTTCGTTTTAAGGTGAAAGTATCCCAGTTACTAAAATTTCCCTCCCACAAAGTGATGAAGTATTGAACATCGAAGTGCATAAAAGGCATATATTGTTTTGTGGAACGCACCTTTTGCAATCTAGAGCGATTAAAGATGAAAAAGTAAAAGCAATTGTTCTAAGAACAGGTTTGATTATTGTAGAATAAGTTGTGTAACTTGACTAATATTTCTTTTTAATGAAACCAGGATTTAACACAATGAAGGGAGAGTTAGTTAGGTCCATTTTGTTTCCAAAACCGGTTGAATTCAAGTTCTACACGGATTTTTTGAAATTTTTTGCAATATTTATAGTCTTCGGCGTGTTCGCCATTATTTACACTGCTCTCATATGGACGTTAAGAGGAGTTAAGCATTTGCATTTACATTTACAGTTAGTTTAAATTCTAAATAACATTTTCGCATTTAGGCAACTGACTTTGAGATTGCCGTATTTACATTGGACATTTTTACGTTTGTTGTTCCACCGATTCTTCCGGCTGCTTATACGTCAATAACTGGTATTTCGCAACGAAGACTGAAGAAGAGCGATATCTATTGCCTTAGTTCAAAGTACATTAACATGTGTGCAGGGCTAGATATCTTTTGTTTTGACAAAGTAAGGCATTTCAAATAAAAACCTATGTACAGTCGAACCTCGATATAACGAATTTCAAGGTTGTAAGGTGTCGAACACGTTATAGCGACATATTTGTTATAACGAATATCAATGAAAAAAATTCGCTATATCGAGGTTTGACTGTATTTTATTTTCTTTTTATTATTATTATTTTTTTTCTAAAGACAGGAACCTTGACAGAAGACAGTCTTAATTTGCAAGCCGTTGTACCTGTTAGCAATGCAGAGTAATATCGTTGTTTTTTTATTTTATGCACGGTAGACTTGAATGACACGATTTATTTAATTATTTCAGATTTTTTGAACCTATATACGATCCATCTCAGATTCCAAGTTGCCCACTTTTATATTCAATGGCCACGTGCCATAACCTGAATGTTATCGATGGAGTAGTTGTGGGAAATCCATTAGATAAGATTGTACTTGAATCCGTAAATTTGGTATAATATTTCATCTTTTAATCGAGTTTGACGTTTAGGGGAGATTAATTTATTTGTATTAGCTTTTAGATGATTATGCTGTTTGCGATATAATAGAAGATTCTTGCATACCAGTTATTGTTGCTGGTTCACTGTGTAGAGAGAATGATTCGAATGAGGTATAATTTTGATTTGAAAATAAATGCGAGTCTAAATTTTTATTTTCAATATTTACAGAGTTTAAAAATTATCATATTAAAGCAATATCCATTCGAATCTGGCTTGCAACGAACAACTATCATTGCCAGACATGACAATTCAGCCAATTACTGTGTTTTCAGTAAAGGAGCACCAGAAAAAATTGCTTCACTTTGTCGATCGAACACGGGTAAAAATGCAGTACGACTTACATTACATAATCAATGGCGTTTAATATCATTTTATTATTTTAAAGTGCCATCATCATTTAAATCAGTATTAAATTCGTACACCAAAGAAGGAAACAGAGTTATTGCGTGTGCTTGGAAATCATTTCCATCTTCATTTAAATGGAATGTGGTTAAAGATATGGCAAGGTAATTTTTTTATTTAAATAAAAATAAAGTTATTCTAATTTTCTTTTTTTATAGGAATGATTTGGAAAGTGAACTGGAATTTCTCGGTCTGATAATACTTCAAAATTTCCTGAAACCCGAAACCAATGCTGCTTTGAGAGATCTAAAATCTGCAAACATCAGAACTCTAATGGTGACTGGCGACAACTTATCAACTGCAATAAATGTTGCAGGACGGTGCGATATGATCGATGTAGACGAAACTGTTGTCGTAGTTAGTGCTGAACTAAATACCAATTACGAAAACTCGCTCACCATAACTTTTGAAAATGCATATGTTGAGCTATCGAACAAAAATTCAACGAAAGATTTCGAACAGGTTTGTCATTTCCAAATAAATAGGACATTTAAATTAATTTATTTGTTTTTTTTTCCATAGGATTTTTGCGAGAAAAAACTATTACCACAGATAAAACACACATTTGCACTGGATGGTAAAACATTCCATTTGCTTCGACTGTACGATCGCGAAATGTTAGAAAAAATTGTTGAACAAGGAACGGTGTTTGCAAGAATGCTTCCAGAGCAAAAAGTACATTTGGTCACGTGTTTACAAGATATGGGATATCAAGTCGGGATGTGTGGTGATGGTGCTAATGATTGCGGGGCATTAAAATGTGCTCACGCTGGTGTTTCGTTGAGTTTGGCTGAGGCATCTGTAGCTGCTCCGTTTACTTCCAAGAAACAAAATATAAGTTGTGTCCTTTCCCTCATAAGGTATTTACTCAAATTTATTTAACCAAATAAATAATTAAAGTTTTATCTTGCATTCTATTGACAGAGAAGGCCGAGCTTCACTCGTTTCTTGCACAGGAATTTTTAAATATGAAGTGGCGTATTGCTTTTCCCTTTTATTTGTAACGCTTATTATGTTTTTTGTAAGTATTTTGGCAGTAACAAAAGTAGTTTGTTATGTTTAATTTTTATTTTATTTTGTTAGATAAGTATAAGACCGACAGATCCTCACTTTCTGTATTGGGACCTTGTTCTTAGTGTCATCCCTGCCATGTTATGTAAGTTTCGATTAATTAAATTAAATAATAATAATAATCTTTAATAATAATAATTTTTTTTAAATTTTATTTACTTAGTTGGCAATTCCCGATCGTTCACGCATGTCGTGAAGAAAAAACCTGTGAAAAAACTGTTTGGTTTTCTGCCACTCTTTTCAATATTTGCATTTTTAGCACAGCATCTTATAATGTACATCGTGTGTTGGGAATTCTTGAAATCACAATCATGGTTGGTTTTTAGAACTACTTTCGGTAATGATTCTTTAATTTCAATTCTCACGCTTTTAAAATAGGTACGAGCAATTTAAATATGAATTTGGATCCATGAAGATACCACCTACTTACGAATCAACAACAATGTTTGTTGCTTGTGCCTTTAGTATTTTAACAGCAGCAGTAGTTTTCTCAGAGGGTCCACCGTTTCGCCAACCTCTCTACACTAACAGTAAGTGTTTTAATAATATTTAAACTAAAAAATTGTAAGTTTCTTGATGACGTTTGATTTTAGAAACACTAACAGCATTCCTAGCATTGATGTTTATATTTTCAAGTTATTTAACCATTTATCCAGCCGAGTGGTTAAAGTCACTACTACTGGTGAGAAAAATAGTTAAAAAATTTAAAATATTAAACTATTTATTCATTTAGTTAAAAACAGCACCTGAACTTGAATACCACTTTATGCTGTACGCAATCATAATGGCACATTGTTTATTGAGTTACCTTATTGAGGTACTTTTCTAATTAGAAGCTGATAATTACAATGTAAATTAAAAATTGCTTCGTACATTTTACAGAAACATGTTGTGCAAGTATTTGTAGCTCGAAGTGTGGCTCCGTACTTGCGATTGAAATATGGGTCTCTAAAACCACATGAAAAAATCAAACAAGAGTTGAAAGATGATGTGTTATGGCCGCCAATAGGGCAGTCATTAAAGAAAAGTGTATCGCAGATTATTAATGTCAGTATCAAAGCTGATTACAACCCAAAAAGAAACCGTAGTAAGTCGACAGTCAGTGCGATCAGCGTTGTGTCCGTTTAACGTGTTTGTATTATTTTTAAATATGCTTAAAAAAATAAAATATTCTGGGATGAAACGTAGAAACTTCGCTTGATCGACATGGTTTGATGTTTTCAGGTCACAGTTCTGAAGAAGTAGTAGATATTGGAATTCGTGACCACGAATGTATCGTAACAAGCGAAACATCACTTGTGACGTACACTTGGAGACATTTTTTGGATCCATTAATTTGCGGGCAGAATTTAAGTATTTTAAAAAAATGAACAAATTTTTAAATGCACTAAAAGAGAGCAGGACTTTATTTTCAAATGTGTTCAAAAAGATATTTATCCACATCCACACATACATTCCAAACGAGTTTTTAAGAATACATGTTCGTTCATATTTCTCCTATAATTACTAAAGAGCAAAAAAAATCTAAAAAAAAAAAAATCATCAAGAGTTATCAATACTAACGAGTAATACAAAAATATTTGAAAATGGAAACAAAAAGGGGAAATAGTAAAGTTACTCGTGTTAATCAACCGGTAAACTGGATTTAAAATATACATCTAAAGAGCGTATAAATTACAAGCAGATGTAAGAAATCTCTTCTCTGGGAACCGCAAGTCCGTGTCAATCGATAAAGCCAGATTAAACTACCGTAATAATAATGACTTTGAATTGCCAATTTGTTATGCCAAACATGAACAAGTGAAGATGTGAAATTCTTGATTGTAATATCAAGTACAGATAATTAGTAATAGTATGGTATGATTAAAATGTTATAGATTATAACAGTTGTTGTAGTGGATTTTTAAACTAACCAGTAAATGTAAATAGACAATAAAGATATTGTGCCACAGTATTTTATTTATGCGACCCACAAATTTAATCCACCCACAAACTTGTAACTTATTGGAAAAAATGAAGGTTTTGATAAATTCTTTTCCTATTTTTTCTTTCTTGTTTTGACAGTTGCGCAGTTTTCTCTGTTATTGATAGTTTATTTTTATCGCTGACGTGAGTTAATTTTTAAATTTTTTTTATTTTATATTTTTTATATATTTTTTAATTTAAAAAAAAGTTTTATATTTTTTCAAATTAGATTGTTAATAAACACTTATCACAACCTACATTTTTTAATTTTGAATATTCATTTGGCTAAAATTACACATATTTGCGTTACATGAACGTTAAATATCAACATTAAGCAACCATTTTATAATACGAAAATTCCTTACCACCACATAAATAATGCCTCAACAATCCCAAAGAGAAAAAAATTTCACATTAAGTTCAGTTCATAGAAGTGTAAAATAAATTTAAAGGAAAAATCTACATTAGAAGACTAAACATGTTTAGGTGTTAGAATATATTTTTAACCCTAACCTGTATAAAAGTGTACTACATTCTAAGTCATGGTTTATATAAAAGTAATAAACAATTTAAAATGGTAATACTGTAGTAAACTAGACAGTCTACCAGTATTTTTATAAAACATCAGCACAATTTTAACATTTCCATGTTACTACAACACTGATTATTCATCACAGCCGTTTGTTAATGACACAACTCATTGGCAAACATCATTTTACAACATAACATGTCAAACACAATTACAATTTTTTTCCTATAATTTAGGGAACAGATGTTTTATAAGTACAAGTTTGTGGTTAGTTTGTCAATTAGTGGAGGAGAGATTTAACTGATAATAATGAATAAATGTTTGCAAGGAATCAGCAAAAATTGAAACATTCACATATCAACCTGAACTAAAAACCCAAGGTATCATTTTTATTGAAATTTATAACGGTTAAATGAATTTGGGTACCAGATTACAAATTATAATTTATGTTCTTGGCACTGTTTTTTTTTCTTGCTTTGAAATTTTTTTAATGAAAGCATTGTAGCTGTGAAAAGAAATTGTTACTGAAGCAGATGTTTTCTCCCATATCTTACTCGGGAATACCTTCTATTGACGTTGGAGTTAAGCCGTTCTGTGGAGGACCGGGTGACACAGATTGAAGAGGACTCTGTAAATAGCCATTTTACTTGTTTATAACCTTTTTATACCATCCACCACTGTAAAAAAAAATGATTAATAGTTACCAAAAATGGAATATTTTTACAGTTAATAGAGGTTTTAGGTGCATCGTACATACAAGAATTCAAAAGATAATGGGGAAACTGCTGAGTGGAAAAGCCGATTTGCAAATTATAAGAAAATTTAAAAAATTGAATTGGATTTTAAAGTATTTTACACGAGCCAGGTGTAAGTAATTTGTCTGGTGGAACACATTCCAACATACCTGACTTTCGGAATTTGACTGAGATGTCTGCCGCCTACAATCGTCATAGATTACAACACTACCACCACCAGGTTTGTGTGCGACATTGTCCAATGATCCAACTTTGGATTTTGCTGTTTCTTTAAAAGCCACTTTATGATCTTCGATCTGGAAAACAGTTGGTGCAGTGTGAATTGTCTACTATTCAATTTTAAACTTGTGTTTATAACAGATGAATTTGAGATCATTCGTTCTCCAGAAATTTATAAAAGAGGTAAAAACAATTCAAGCAGGAAATTGAGGGAAGAGTACAAAGGTGCTTAAAAGCAATGCTTAAAGGTGATAAGTCGTAAAGGAGGAACACAATATGTGTTTAGTTACACCTATAAGTTGAAGGGGAGAATAGTTTTCATATTTAGTTTTACCTGCAATTTACCACCTCCGGGTTGATGTTTAATGTTTTGAGTAGAGCCCACTTTTGATGACGCTTTATCTTTAAAATCGAGTTTTACTGATTCTATTTTCTTATCGCCACCGCCCGGTCTGTGCTTTGCATTATCTAATGAACCGACTTTCGATTTCGCATTCCATTCTAATTTTTTACTTTCTATCTGCAAAGGAAAAGAAAAAAAAAAAGATGTAAGAAAATGAGTCAATACATAAATTTAAAGACAAAGATTCAGCTTTAGACAAACCCATTTTAAACAATTTTGAAAGTTTTTCAATATTCCTGTATCCTTTAACTGATATTGTATAAATTCGCAAAGACGGATAGAAACTTTAACTTTGGTTTAAAATTTCTAGTAGTTTAAAGAGTTTCATATTTGGATAGTTTTATATGTGGTTTTATCTGTTTACATCAACAGTTCTCATAAGTGTCGTGCCATATAATGCAAGAATTTTTTTCACTCCACGCACTTAAAAGCTTTAAGGGACTAAACCATACTTTAGCCTAAGATACTTGCACTTATATTTGCAGTGAAGTTGAACTAAAATGGGGGAACTTCATATATGAAAATTTAATCAAAAGCCTACTTCCATATCTCCCATCATTATATTTTTGGCCTTGAGCTTTGCTTTTACTCAAAGATTGAAAAAGCACACTCAGTCAAGAAATCGCTCTATTACGACTATCCAAGACTTGGAAAACAAGTTTTTCATTTTAAAGAAAACATACCACTGCATTATTAAACTAAAAAAATTCAAGATAATAATTAACCAGAAATGAAGTTTAAAAGTATAGTGAACTTTTCTAGTTTCAGTGATATTAATGGGTTATTATTATAATATCACATCTTCACTTGGCACATGCTTATTTTTTTTCTAGTAAATTTTTGTCGTTTGTTGTAAATTTTTCATAATTTGGTACCAAGTAGAATTATACATTATTTGCATTATGCAACTATCTAACTTATATGAATAGAAAAGTATTTAGTACTTTTTTATCTCCACCTCCTGGTTTATAGGTTGTATTCATTGCTCCAACTTTGGATTTAGCCTGCGAAAAATTCATTTGTTTGGACTCCACTCGGACTGTTCCGCCTCCAGGACGATGGGTCATATTAGTCATGGAACCGATTTTGGATTTCACTTCCTTTAAATTTGGAGATGCGGCCTGCCCTACCACGATCTTGTTCATGGGCAATTCTAGGCACAAAGAAAAAAAGAAATGAGCATCACGAAACATATTATCAACTCTTTCTTTCCCATCCAATCCCTTCATCATTCCATTAGTCACGAGTAGTCAAGTGAAAATTCATTAAGTCGTATGTAACATCATTGCAGTTGATGAGGGTGTCCTTCACGGACCCGTACCTGATGGATGATCATTGCAGAAGTTCCACTTGACTATATGACAAACAGTTTCAAGGCCAACTTACTCTTCGATTCCAAAGTCGGCGTTTTCTGGTAGTATTTGTGGCCTGACGGCGATATCGGGGTCCTTGCGGATGCCATTTGCTTAACCGGAGAAGTAAGTCCTTTTGCAGGAGAAGGTAATCGTTTAGTAGGAGATGTAATCACTTGCTGCTTTCGCGGGATGCCTTTGAGAGTTGTGGGAACGTTCTTCTTGGTTTCAACCTGCCACGAAGTGAAATAAATCGTTAACTTCATGTCCTCTGCCCATAGATTCCCGTTCGATTTAAGGTTATCCCAAAAATCAGTGGACATCATTTTACTTCTACTGCTCATTTACAATTGTGAAAACTTGAGTTAAAAATTCAAGTATGTGCGTGTCTTAATAATCCGCACCCTACGTTCCACCTGAGAACTGACCAGGATGTATTTTCTCCTGACAGCTTCATCTCCTCAAGGTGAAAAACAGAAAAATCAGCTGCTGTTGATTTTACATTTCATACCTTCAAGGCAATGAAACTAATTTTTTCGAATTTGAATTTTTTAAACAAAAAGTAATATCTGTAATGCAGTGAAGCGAGTTTGCAAGATTCTGTAAAATCTTATTTGTTTACCTTTGCCTGGGTTGTTTCATCAACACCACTGTCATTGTCCGCCTCTAGATAAAGAAATTAAAAATAAAGATAAATCCAAGGTAATGAAATTAAACCCATTTCAAAACGTGGCTTTTAAATGTACCTGATTAAGGCCTCATTTGACAAGGTGCAAAACAACTCAAAAATACAAAACTAGATAATTTAGGCCCAAGAAAGTGACAATAAAATTGTCACTTCTCCGGCAGGAAGATTTAAAACTAAATGCCTATTCAAAAGTGAAGCCAGTGGGGAAGAAAGATGTCGGCAGATCACGCCAACATCTTCTTTATCTAGCCAATGGTGTAGTGAGAATAAATAAAAACTAATTGAGGGCAGGAAATGAAAAGTTACTCGGAACCCATTTGGCAATAGGCCTACATCTGAAAAAGAATTTCAAGTGATCAAATGAACCGGGATTGTTCTTATCACATCATTATTTCCTTCTGGGATTGTGTTGAGTTTATTTGTTTGTTTGTTATAACAATTTCGTACGTTATGCGTGCAATGAAATAATCGCATGTGCTGCAATTCGGGGATATCAAGGTCGAAAATGCAATTACTGCCTACAAAATTTACTGGTACAGACTCATGCCCATCGGCCTCAAAGTAGTTCAATTGGAGCAATTCAATTAGACATGAAGGAATAATGGGAGTGTGCAACTCCTACGTGTAACAGGTTTATACTTAATTAAATTAATACATAACAGCCCACTTCTTTCCATACTTATTTAAGTTTCATTTATTACTTTATTAAGTTGTTTTGACCAAGTTTTAAGCTCATAACACATAACTTATTTCTCATTGTTGCTATTTTATGCAAAAGGCAATGAATCTAACTGGCTGTGGAAAGGCACAGTTCCAAGTCTTTAAATAAACGCCACTGAAAAAAAAATCTGAGTTGTTTTTAAGTTTTTGTATAAGGCTGTGTTGTTGGACAAGTAGAGTTTTGTCTATAAATGTAATTATAGATTTAATTTCAGTTATTAGAGTCAATCAAAGACTCCATTGATGTCACAGTATTATTTAATGCATCCGGTCAATGCTTTGGAGAAATTACTCTCAGATATTCCTATTCACCATCACACCCACACAAAGTGGCAAATGAAGTAAATGCGAAGTTATGTGTTAATGTTTGATCCCTAAACAGCAACACCCTTTAGATGAATGATCCACTCATTGAAATTGCCTGCAGCTTCTAAGTTATAATACTATACTTTAAAAGATGGATGGGTTGACCCTGAACTGTACAATCAAATCTATTTATTCTCCCCATAAGTCTAAATGACACTTTTTTTTGCTTTCTTAATAAATGAAAGAAATGGTGGGAAAAACAATGCGATGAATCAGTACCGTAAAATGATGATGACGCTATTAAATCAATTCTTTAATGCCGTTTTTGTGTTTTAAAATGCAGCAAACTGCTCGCACACGATTTTCAAATTAAATATAAATTTAAATAGTTAGTACAATTACTTCTTTACATCTCTGTAGTCTGTACACAAATAGCAGTAAATAATTAACTTAATGGTCAATCGATGCTTTAAAGATTATTCTCTGACAAAAGCAAGCGCGAAACGACATTGAGGCAAGGGGAATTTTAAATAACATATTTAAATAAAGGAATAAATAAATAGTAAACGTAAACAGCTGTTAAATTGATTTTTAAGCGTTGCGAAATGCGTGTTGTTGACACGGTTTTGGATGTATTGATGGGAAATCCGACCGAATGAACAAGTGGAATGTAGGACACGCATTACAGAAAAATACAAAAGGGAATTGTAGAAATAAAATATAGGGGTCTTCAGACAAACAAAAATGTGCCAGAGTTCGAATCCTCACGCACTCTAGCAGAGACGCGACCATGTTGAGGAAAATTCTGGAACGATCGATCTAAACATGGCAAGGTCGTCGTACTCGTGCTTTAACCAAAAGCCGAGCCATTTTCATCTACACTGTTTATACAGGCTCAATGTAGGAATTTAAGAAGATAAATCTTTTTTCCCAACATTAAAATGCCTATACCGAAAATGGTAATATCGTCTTCCAATTGTGAAAAAAATAAAAAATGAAAAAAAAAATCCCGACCTTGTTTTCAGGGATCGATTGAAAATGTGGCGCAGTTTGCTTAAAAATTGATATGCGCAAGAATTTTGAGTAAATATGCTGTCAAAAATTGACAGGAGAATTTAGTTTAGTGACTGAAAATGGATTCTGTCCCATGCGGATCGTGATGAGGATGCTGCGAGATTCATGCAATGGCATTTGGGGATGAATTTTATGGAAAGATGGGAGAAAGATGAATATGAAATACACACCGGGAAGGCATGACGTCTGAGTTGGTTGTTTCTACGATGCTTGTTTGGGGTCTTTTCAATATGGAATAGCGATGTTAAGCGGTGGAAAAACTGATGCTAAGAAATGGATCCAACAAATGTCGAATAAAATGCCGCCGAACCACCACCAAACGGCTGTTGCTGCTGCTTAGTGGTGCCAGACTCGACTTCTCAATCAACCTTCGTCTGGCTCGTTAAGAGCAAGTGTCGGTTTCGTTTTGGCATATTCAAATCCCTTTTTGTAATTGTTTTGCATTTAAATTTAAATGTCTAAAATTGTTTTAAGTCAGATACAAGAAATACAATTTTTTTAAAAAGTTAAAACTGTCTAAAGTAATGCACATTTTTGGTTAAATTAGTGTAGGCTAAAACATAACTTTAAGACTAGAAGTTATATTTTAGCATGTATTAGAAATCAAATTCTGCTATAAGTCATCAAAATGCACTATATTTTGACAGGTTCAAGAAATAACACGTTTCTATACATTTTCTTTAAACTTTAAATCTTGCATCTGACATCACATTTTTAGAATTTAAATTTACAATGAGTGTATCAAAAATTCACAATATTCGACCAATCAGCAAGTTCAATTTTTAAGACAACACACTGGTTAGCACAACACTCAAGTTTTTGAATGCATCTAGTGTGCATTAGACAAAAACAAAGTGAGTTTCCTATTTGAAAATGAAATTACAACTCGCAGACTTAAAGTTACTTTTAATTAAATTTTTTTGATTGTTTATAATTGTATTGCAAATAATTTGTCTTTTCATTTCCGTATTTGTATTTACTTATCAATCTAATAGGAAATGATAATAATTTGATACGTCTGATTTTCTCACTACGAATCACACGCCTTTAGCAACGTGCAATTACTGTCAGTTATCATGACATTTTATGCTGCGTTTTAGGTTCTCGCAATAGTCACTCAACTCGAAACAGATCATACTTAATACACTTAATTCGTTCTGTGAACTTTAAATACTCATGAAGTTCATATGCATTAAAATAATAGTTAATCCACGCTAATTTACACGTTAATCGAAGTTTTTGACCTCATCAGTTGCGCGCTGCTGGTGGAAAAAAAAAAAAGAGGACAACAAAATGTAATATGATTATCAAAACCGTCAACGCCCCATGACGTCATTAGTGATGAGGTTAGGGATGCAGCGGTGGAAGACCTCATATTTAATTCACAGTTTCTGGTCTGCCACGCCACTATGGTAAATGATGTTGGTTAAATTTACTACAGAAGTTGTTGTGTTTTATTTTTTTTGTTGTTGTTTTATGATATGGGAATCACTCAGATAAAAATCACCTGACTCAACCCCCAAATGGGTTTTCAGAATGGTTAAAGGTGAGATAAAAATAATAAATGGTAAAAGTGCTAAAAAAAATTTGCAAACATGATTGATTATTACACACTTCTCCCCACCTTTTTTGCCAAGCGCCTTTTCCCTTGATGTTGTTGATTTTTTAGCTGAAGTGGTGACACTTTGAATGGGTAGATGCATTTTCTTAATGCTCTCCTGTTGCACGAGGGATTGTTTGCTGGCAACAATCTCTAGTTTTTTATCATCAGTTGGCGTTTTCTCACTTCCATTACATTTTTTCTCACTTTCCTTATTCCCCTTGTCTTCTAAAAGTAAAAGTGGATCTTTTACTAACTTCTTAGTTTCAGACTCTCTTTCAACATCGACTGAACCTCGTTTCGTAATTGCGTCAAAGTCACGCGATTTCGTACCAAAAGCGGATTTTCCACCTCTGTCTTCATCTTCCTCTAATTTCGATTGATTTTCTTCCTTTGCGTGAACTTGTTGTGTCTCTATAAGCGTTGATTTGGATTCTCCCACAGTACTTGTGTCGACTTCACCTGCTGGCTTGGATTTAAAGCCGTCGTCTTTTATCCTATTATCGGCTCTTTCTAGCGTTTGTTTTCCTGCTGATTCAATTTTCGTTTCTCCTACCATTTTCTCATTTAAGTCTGCACTCAGATCGGCTTTTGTTGGCTTTCTGTATTGAAGCACTTGAGGAATGCTTTCCTTCCTCGAAAATTCAAATTCGCTAACTAATTCTTCAGATTTATCGCCCATTTCCGGAACGGTCTGATGCGACACTTGTCGGTCGCTTACGGCAGTGAAGCGACTTTCTGCCCATTGATCAGCGCTTGAAGTTGACTCTTCTTTCGAGTCCACTACTTTATTTTCCCTAACAGATGCTTCTTCTTTCGGAATTAATGGCCTCGACTCAAAACTCATTCTCCTTTGCTCTACAGCTGCAGCTGTGGACTGTGTTAGCTGACCTTCGCTGGACACAGTTACTAGTTGGCTTGCAACATCTGCTCCTGAATAAATTTCAGATTTCTCTTCCTTCCAACTCTCCTTCAACTGTTTGCCCTGAATATCTCTCGAAAGCATCTCGGCTTTTACTTCATGCTCAACTTCACCAGTAAATGTCGATCCAAAACCCTCTTCTTGTCCTTCTTTCTTTACTGTAAACTCAATCGGCTGCCCCTCGTGTTCTTCTATGGCTTTCAATCCAACTTTTTCAGACAACTGGTGCAACTGGAACTCAGTCGATGTATCGTGAGCTCCTTCGACGAGTTCTGAATGTTCTTCCTCATCTTCGCTATCGATTTCATTACCTTCCTCATTTTCCTCTTCCTGATCGTCATCGCCAACCATGAAATCTATTTCTACCGAGCCTTGATCACCGTCCATATGATCCTCACCATCTGGTGCCAATTCGCGACCTTTTGACCTTCCGGTTTTTAATATCCCTTCGCATCTTAGGACTTCATCTTTTGTCAAAACTTCTTCGTTGTGAGCATTCATTGAAATTGAAACGTCACTCCGTCCAAATGAATTAGTTTCCGCACCCGTCACTTCTCTCTTCTTTTCATCGATCATCAAATCTTCCGCTTTTCCTCCTTTTGAATTTTTTTCACTCCCAATCTCTTGTTTAGCATCTTCAACACAGCTTTTCTCGGGGGGAACATCCGTTTCCGACGCCAGTTCCGTCATCTGGTCATTGATCTCTATGTCTTTCCTTGAGTCAACATCTTTTTCTTCGACGCCGTTTTTCTGAATCGGTAGCGAAGCATTAATGGGATTCGCCATTGATTTTGAATCGGTGCCCACAAAAATACTCTTAATATCATCTTCGCTCCGCAATGAGTTTCTATCTGTCTCTTCTAAACACTCCCTCGACTCAGGTGTGACTTTCACGTCTGGTTCACTCTCGTCTTTTCTTAGCGTATCTTCTGGGAGTGATTTTTGGGTTGACGTATCATCATTTACCGCCGTTTTAGCGCTCTCTTCTGCGGTTTCCGGTATTGATTCCATGTTCAAATTTCCATTTTTTGCTTCTAAAGGCTTTGAGTCTAGTAGATCTGGGCTTTCATTAGTAGCATTGACAAAAAACAATGCGTTAGAACTGCCATTTGTCAATTTAATACTGTCTTCTATGTTTTTGTTGCTATTTTTCGTTACTGCTATGTCGTTGTTAGCACCATTTAGAGAAACCTCATTATTTGCAGAACCGAGGCTTAAATTGCGATTCTGTTCCCTTATCTCAGGTATTTCCATTGAATCCTTTTCGCAGCCACTAGCGTCTGGTTTTGACTGCGGTGAATCCGTTTGTTCCGGTTCTTTAATTCCTGCCGAATAATAGGATTCTTCTGCAGCTACTTCCATTTTTTTTTACTGTTTTATCGTTAAGATAAAGTTTTTCAATTTGAAGCAGTAAACGTTGAATAAAAGTGAATATTTTTACATGGTAAGTATTTTAATCACAGATGAGATCTAAGGTGAGATAAAAGAAATGCTTTTGAAACTCAATGAGCCTAATCAAAACAAAATGTGCAAATAAAAATATAATGAAAAAGCAAAAAGTGGATAGTAAAAAAAAATCTATAACAAATGGAATCAAATATATAAAAAAAAAACAATTTGTGGACGAGTGTGTCTTTTATAGTACAGCACGCAGCTCTTGTATGTAAAATGAAAACCTTTTGGCGACAAATTTCTCAGAAATCAGATTGCAGTGCCTGCAGATTAGTTTAGTAAACACATAATCAATAGATGTGTGAGATGAAAGAAACTTGGTGCGAAATGACGCGAGCTTACCTCCTGACTTCAACCAATTCCGGCGAGGTTAAATAAAAATGTCTCTTTGTATTGTGAGAAAAATGACAACTGTGTGCTATTGATTTGCTGTTTTGAAGAACTCTTTTCTACTCCTCTTTTGTGTCAACCAATCATTTTAATTCAACATCAATTAAATCTAAAGCCAAAAAAAATAATCATTACACTTTTCCCCCATGAAACAAACAAATGAGAGTTCCACTGTTGCTTAATTAAGCACCAGATGCCAAATTTTAGCATTGCTACAATTCTGACTAAAGCCCAAAAGAAAAAAAAAATTATATTTAAATTTTAAACACCACATTTAAAACTTTTTGTAATATTTTACTATAAAATCACCTTTTAAACAGGAAACTAGAATTCTATTTGAAAGTAATAGCATCCTCAGCTTTAATTCATGTTTTCTTATCGAGGTTTCAAAGTTTTACGGAAACTTCAATGTTTATCTGCTTGCTCTTGAACATGAAGAGGTGAGATATTAATATCAGAGAAATTTAAGAAGCCATCTGTTCGAGTTCTTATCACTTTGTGTGTGGTCAAGCGAGATGCATGTTTATTGGTTGGCTCGCACCGAAGTCAGTTTGCTTGTAATTCTCTTTTATGTGTTGGTTCTTTGCGAATATTGGACCTACGTACATTGCTGCACTCATCAGTTTCAGCCTCATTGCCCTTTTCTAAAGAAGTTTTTTGCGGCCTAACTTGCACTTTTCATCAACAGAGGCACTACACACATGAACACAGTCATGTACAGCGATTGGAAAATAGCCAGAAAACGCTTATAAATTATGTTACTCGGGACATAAGCCACACTTGCCAACTTGACGTTGACTCAACACTTGATACGTATATGTATTTAATATGACATTGCAGAAGAACACTGCAGAATATTTCTTCCAAATTATACATTTATTTACTCAATTTAATCAGGTTAAGTCCTCTGGTAGTACCATAAATGAATTATACAATCATTTTTTTTCGCTTTTTAGCATGATTAAGTTGAAGTTTATCCGGGGTCAATTTTTAAATCTTTTATTATACAGGGAGGGGCACTTTTATTGCACAACTCTTAGGGAAACTTCATTTTATCAATGATTTAATGCAACATGAGGAAACTGTGACAAATTTTCATTACAAATTTTATCATTATGATATTTTTTATTTTTCCACTTTACGATTTTTTCGAAAAAAATTAATTAAAGAAAGGCGTAAAAACACGGGGAAGAAGTTGGTTACTTGAGATGTTAGAGCGAACTAGCGACATTAATTCCGGTAGATCAGGTTTAGGCTTGAGTTTCATTAACAGGTGCACCCATTTAGCATTTCATTATTGAAGTCTTGTCCTGATGTATATTTTATTTCATTAATACTGCAACCAAAAGTATGTAGTACTGCAGTTTTACTTTTGTTACGATACAGTTATTGCAAGTTAAAATATTTTTGGAATTTATTTAATTAAAATATCTCTGTTTTCCTTGTGCGTTTTTCAAGTACCAATTGCCCCAATCTTGTAAAGAATGTATTTAAGACAACCAGAACAAGCGTAAATAATCACCCAGTTGAGGTGTATGTAATTAATGTTGTACGTGTCATCCTTATCTGATGAGGGCGTGGTTGTGGTTACTCCACAGCAATAATTGACTTGTCTATTAAACGGAGCCAGGAGATGACCATTTTTCGGCATGTTTCCAATTCTGAGCTTCAACCCTATCCCTATGTAATTCCATTAAAGTGCACAATTCGTCGATAAAATACGATTCAAAATGCTACATTAAATTGTGCATCAACTTCATGGAAAAAGAAGAATTCGAGGGAAGTAGATCATAATGGAATTCTGATTACACTTTTAAAATAAATTACGTGGATTCACTTCAAACCGAACTGAGTTTTTCATTTAATTTTTTTTTTTTTTTTTTTTTTTTTTTTTGGTTTTTGTATTATTAAAACGTTGAAATAAATGCAGCTATTCATTTATTTCATAAATTTCATAAAATCATTAAAATAGCTTTGTTTCACGGTTAGAGTTTACGCCCTTTTGTCAACATCATTCTTCACAACGTGATTAGCCTGTGTACATTGTACGGCTAAATCCCACACAAAACGTTATTGGAAAATATAATACGTTCCCTCTTTTCATCTTGAATCATAATGAGATGGTTATGACAACATAAAATTTTGGAATTAACTCATTACGGAGTTAGTGATGGATAAAGGTGCTTTGTAAAATTCCACGAGGTGACTTTATTTAGGCCCTTGACTTTGAACCAGCAGTAAAGCGTATGATTTCTCTTCTTTTCGATTCACATACCGCAATTAAAAAGTCTTTAGAGATAATTTTTAAAAAATATTTTAAGCTTCGAAGCACACCTAAAAAAATGGAACGCGTGCAAGTGCAGAGAACCCTATTTGTAATTTTATCCAGTAAGCTCCAAAAATGTTTTCTTCTTTTAAAAACAAAAAGAAATATTTTGTTTACATTATATAATAAGAAGTTTAGAAGCTACTTCATTTAGCTGTCATTTACGCTTGTTTCGAGGAAATGTTTTTGCCATGAGCAGCACTACTTCAGAAAGGGAATATTTGCATTTCTCTTGCTAAAGCAATTATTTCATGTTTACATTTTCATTTTTTTTAAACTTTTCTGCCAAACTCAACATTTTCTGCTTTAAATTGGAACAAGAAATGAATAATTTCTATCTTAAAGGTTAAGATTGATTCGCTTATTTAATTCCATTAAAATTGATTGGGTTTTTTATTATTTAGGGTCACAAAGTAACTCTTTCGGGTTTTCCAGTTCAAAAATGACATCAATTATCTTTCTTAAACTTCATCTCTTAAGCATTACTCTCGGGTCGCAATAATTGCATCAGAACTAAGTGTAATCTTATCCATGCTCTCTTCCTGTTCATGGGTGACGGGTCACGAGTGAGGTCACTATAAAATACTGAGGAAAATTCTCTCCAGACACAATTCAAGTAGAAATGTAAATAATTTATAACAATGTTTGCAGTAAAGCAGGGGAATTTCGAAATACCGATGTCTCTAGAAATGGAAACATTTTTTTCGAGGCACTAAATTGGAACTTCATTAAGATGCCAGTCTCAAGATAAATGTAAGCGGCCTGCTTCATTTAACCCATAACGTTATGTAAATAAGAAAATTTAAATTAACAAATTATCTTAGAAATGTGAGGCGAAAATGGACGGAATGACTGGGCGAAATAAAACGAGAGGAGAAAAAATATTTTTTCCATTTTTTGTTTTTTTTGACACGGCCAAGTCGCACATAAATAAATCAATCTGAATGATATGTAGCTAAATCTAATTTATTCTATTTTTCAATAGCAATAATTTTTTTTAAATCTAATAAGTGTCTGGTCGGGTAAGTATAATGCTGAGATAAGATTAGACGTCTCACTGCAATGCAGGAGTGAAGCGCAGGAAAGCCTATCCCAAACGTGAATTGAAAAGAAATTGAACAAAAACATTTTTTTTAAAACGAACAGGAGTGGTTAACTAAATTATAAATTACGCTTTGTCAATCTCTTATATATAGGCACCAAAATAAGTCACACAAAAAGCAAACACTCGTTCATCACGCAAGTTTCAAAATCGACATCTTTTTGTCCACTATTTAATTATGGTTAATAATGCACTTAACGATTTTGCAATTATTCTATTAGTGCTTAACCGTCAACAAACAACAAGCGAGATAAAATCAATTCAAGTTGTTATATTGATTGATCGCTGTCTTAAGACGAATAGAAAAGAGGTTTAAACTGCTTGGTTGTACTCAGACACACTCGAATGCAGGAATTGTTTTTAGTGATTGTTTTGAGTTTATAATTGAAAATAAATGAAAAAGGTTTGTGTTTTTTTAAAGGAGAAGCAAATTGAAGGTGGTTAGAAATTAATTCAACTTACATTAAGATGCACGTATCGTCTGCTCTTGTTGCTGAAGAGCAATCTGCTGGGTCGGCAGCAGGACACTGACTGTGTGGGTGTTCGCAGCGCCTCTGACGTCACTCCGTCTCATGCAGATGCTCAGAGGAATGCGCCACCTGTCAGTTGAGGGTAAGTTCTGACCACGCTTTAGTGTCTTCACGTATTAGTGCATCAATTGCGAGCAAGCATTTTACTAGATTGCGTTTAAGATATGAAAGTGTCTTACTGTTTAAGAATAAATATAGGAATTTCAGTTTTAAAACGACGGTTTATTATGTATTCACGGTTGGTTTGAGTGACAAACGAGTTACAGGAAATAATTAAAATTTAATATTTAACTTTAAAAAGTGGAAAATGGGGATTCCATCGTCGACTGAATGCCATTAAAGAATTCACACGCGAATGTTATTGATTTGCAATACATTGTGAAACACAAGTAGGAATTCGAGCATTAGGAATTCAGTCCGTTTCTTTTCATTTTTCTTTTCTTTCTTTTCTTCTGTTTACATCGAATGGTTCGATTTCACATTTCTAAAATACGGTACTGTAAAATCGATACAAAGGTACCTATTTACAGTTTCACTCAAGCCGAAAGGTAAACTGATGTAAGTTTCACTTAAAAGTTAATTGTTTTCTTTGATTTCTTCCACTTGCTTGTTGAGTGACGCAACAGTTTCCATGACAACAAATTTATAACAAGAATCAATGTCTAGACACGAAAGTCGCACTATATCCTTGACATATATTAAACCCACGGGCTACGAAAGACATCAATTTGACACTCTCTCGTCCACATTTTCCGATATCTGGTTTTAAAACTGAATCTATAATTTTTTAAACCAACCGCTAGAATAATCATTTGCCAACTTTGTATCTAATCTGGCCACGGTCTAAATAAGTTTTCACTTTCCAACATTGGAAATATATAAATAGTCACTATCCTTTTCCATCTCACCCCTTCTACGTAAGTATATTAATTGGGGTGCGAGAGGTTATCACCAGGTGTTTGCACTTCCCTCTAGCGGCAGGTGTGTTTTTACATTAAATTCATCAGGTCACAAAGGAAAAAATTAATTTAAAAAAAAAACAAAAAAAATACTCACACAGCTAAATTTCCGACTCCTAATCGACAAAATCGAGTTTTCTCCATATTCGTATAATATAAGTTATATTAACGTGTAATCAATAACTTAGGCGTGTTTCTTGTCCCTTTCACCATTACTTAGTACAATTTCCTGCAATTTTTCCGACATAAATGTCGATAAATTCGGATCTTTATCTTTATGCATTATTTAAAAAAAAAAAGATGTTCAATCTAAATTTACCTTAGGTTGAATAAACCCTTAAAACAGATGGGGCTGAATAGCTACAAAACTCACAGCAGAAAACAATAAAAAACTTTATAAAAATGAGAACTTTATAATCAGGTAACACGATCAACCCTTTAGCCATGTTTGTTTGTTTTCTTTTTATGTGTTAACATAAAAATTGCCACTTACCTTGAGGATTTTCTGCCCTTCTCTCTGTCGCTGTCTCTCCTCTTTCTTTTACATTCAGTTGTAGGTTCTCTAAAAGATTATTTGCAGCTAATTCCGCCGCTGCCAATTCATTTGAAGATGCCATATGATATGACAATGGACTTGTAGTTTGTTGCTACTGAACTAAAGTGGCGGGAAGTTCACGCGGGAGTGTTTTTTTGACCTGTAAGTAGATACGGACGTTGTACAGTGGTCGAAACTTGGTGGGACTGTGAGGGAATTTGGAAATGAAAGTTCCTGAGGAGCGCTGGCGGAGGAATAGGAACTGGGACGGGGTGAAGAGGAATTCCGTGCCGAGATGAATAAAACGTTTAATCGAAGGTGCACGGTTATCTGAAAATAGGACTCTAATAAAATGACGTATGCACGATCCACCTAAAAAGTAGATCATGCAAAACGATGTATTCGAGAGCTTATGCCATTTCGATATCAGGATTTCCGTACGACGTGCGTTTACAAGGTCACTTTTTTACGCTGTACGAAAACGAGTTTAGATGATGAACTTGCTAAGGAGTGGTTTCCATAAATGGAAAAGTGAAAAATTCCACATCGAGAACCCGAACTAGACTCAATAAAAGGGTTCCTGATCCCTGTTTCATTTTTATTAAATCTGTTTTTACGTGACACGATAAGTGGTTAATCGTTTGATCTTTGTGGTAAAATGGCATTGCTCCGAGTTATACGTGTGCCAACAATCAAGGTCTTTGAATAAAGATTTGATTTTCCCTTCACTTCGTCACTCACGAAAAATCAATTGTGACCTCTTTATTTCTATATTTATATTCATATCGATTGCATAGATTCTACATCACACCACTTTCATAGCATTTATTTATCTTGGAAACCTTAAATGACCCTGTTACCCCTCGATGAGCAGTTGGGTGGAGTAGAAATCGGAACTATATCAAGATGAAAATGAAAAAGGGAGGAGAAAACATCAAAATTCTTACCTCTAACAAGTTGGCAACCGAAATTACTTCTCGATACTAAAAATCAACTTTTTCTACTGTTTGCTTAAAGTGACCTACAACTGGCATATAAAAGCGTCATTTGCAAGTTTCTTTTGGATGAGTCCATTTCACAGATTAGAGAGGAAGATGACAACATCTGCAATAGAAGTATGTAAACAATTTCCTCGTGTCGAGTCCCGCTTTGCTTCTTAGTTCTTATCCATTTCAGTTATCTGAATGAAATGACAATTTCAATTTCATTTATCATTCCTTTCTTTGAAACAAAAGAATATAAATAATAGGTTATTAAATTTATTAATTAATAGGTTATAAATAAAAGTATATTGTGTAAATAAAAAAATAAAAAAACAAGCTGTTTTCAATGGGCGTTTATTGTCTGTTTTAAAACCAGAACAACAAGTTTATTTGATCGTGACAGAAGGATAGAGATTTGCTATTTCTGTTGTAAATTGGAGAGTTTTTCGCCGTGTAAGTCAAGAACCAATTGATAAAAGCTGTAGGCCGAGTTAAATTGAATTTGTTATTGTAGGTCCAATTCACGTCCCTGAGGTTGCGTGTAATCGAAGTCAAGCGTTGCTGGAATTTGTTACATAATTCTTTTTATTTTTTTAATTTTGTACAAATACGTGTTCAGTAATCAATTGAACTGATTCTGTAGATTTAAATGCCAAATCTGTTGGTCTACTTTGCCTCTTCAGGGAAAGGTCCAGTTACAACGGCTTTGATGAATGCTGTAACGTAAGAAAAATTCTTGTTTATAACGTTTTTAATAACGTTAAAAAACGAAAGTCTTACGTTCGTATTTGATAAATCCATCGTCGTCTTCTTGTCCGGCACAGATCTTGATGATCTCCATGGTTTCAGCATCGGTCAATTTCTCACCTAAAAATGTTTTTAATTATGGAATGGCACAAAATTTCAGAAAAAATGTAAATTACCCAAACTGAGAAGCACGTGAGCCAATTCAGCGGCCATCATCATGCCATTCTCAGCTTTGTCGTACACTTTGAGGCCCTCAAGGAAGTCTTCCGCAGTGCCCATCTCTTTTTCTTTCTTTACTTGGCTGTAAATTGGAAGAAATTCGTCGCATGACAGTGTCTTTTCACCTATTAATAACGAGAGAAAGAGCGATTCCCATCGAGAAATCGATAGATAAGAACATGAAATTGATTATGGCTTAAACGATAAAAATTACCTGTTTTTTTCGTTCCACCCAATTTCTCAATTAAAGCAATGGTGGGGTTAAGGTTGAGAGCTCTGAGGGCTTCGCCCAGATAAAAGCTGTCTATTTTTCCATTTCCCTCAAAGTCGTACACATCGAAAACCAATTTTCCCTCTGGAAAAAGTGCAAATAAAGGAATTTGTAAATTATTTAAAGGTTTTTCAATGTACAAAATATTTTAAAAATTTATTTCAACAAATATTTTTTATCCTAATAGGGAAACTACACCGAAATTCCATTTGCTATTTTAGGATCCACTTCCTTATAGAGATATTTGACGGTTTTTTTTTTAAAGGCTGCAATTACCGTACTGTTCTTGTTCCCAATATAGTCCCTCACCTTGACGTCATAAAGATTCGTGTCTGACCTAAATGTCACAAGATTTGCTTGTTCGCTCAAAATAATACTTTCCCAAGAAGAAAATAAAAAAAGGAAATTCTCGCGTGCTGTTTTTCCTGACCTACACGTTTGCAATGCAGCCGACCTTAAGGCGCAAATTTATTGAATATTAAAATTAAAAAAAGTTGATTTTTATTGAGCAAATAGTATTTATTGCACGGAGCATTTTAGAATTTAGATTCAAGATCGACTTTTCAGTTTTCACACTTTATTTACTATTACGCTTAATGGCAACGCCCCATGTAAGGCAAGGATGAGGGCAGCTGATCTAAATTTAGCCTTTCAAGATGGAAATAGGCAAGTAAGATCAAGAATGTCTTCCAAAGAAATCTGGTTAATTATGTAATAACTTTTCTCTAGAGTTAATCACGGAAATTCTTGTGTTAGTTAATTAAATAAAGTTAAATTAATTACCGGCAATTAAGTGGAACATTAAAATAAACTGTTAACGAGTTTAATGTAAATTGCAAATTAAAATCATTGCTTACTTGAAACATCTTCGGGGTTTAAATCTGCCTGGAATATAATAAACACGGTACTAATTAGTGGTTTGAAGAATATAATTAAAAAGTTTCTAAAAATTAAAACTACCAAATAAATATTTTTAAAAAATCAAATAATGAAAAATATTGATTTAAAGTTAAACTAGTTAAAAAAAATTTAACTTTAAAAAAGTAATTTCTTTCTTACCATTTCTTTAAATGAGTGCTGAAGCGATGCTCCTGGTATTGACTTCGATTAAAGACCTCAAAGTGGACGGAGAATGTAGAAACATCTAGGTTTTATACTCAGCCCGTTGGAGGGCGCCACCTCGTTGGATGCCTTTCTATATTTGGAAATGAAATGAAAACCGGGCGCTATTTTAGTTTAAAATTACACTAACTGATAAGTTAACACATTGCATTACACAAGTGTTAATTCACTAACATCCTTTTAGTCTTTAAATTTTTAATGCACCTTGAAATCCAATCCAGCGGTAAATAAAAGAAGCACCAGTAGCAGTAGGGAGTCTTCACTACCGCGCAACATGGCGGATGCCATAGGAAAG